>CM076581.1:1212909271-1213027230 GCA_034641835.2 Pinus albicaulis
TGATTGAGCTAATTAAGTCTTCCCAACTCATTTAACTCGTACAAGTTGTCATGTGATGTGGAATTACAATTTCCTTCTAATTTAATTAAGGGAAAAATAAATTAGAAGCCTCTTCTTGTTGCCAATTTCAATACACCATTTCCGTAAGAAACAAAAGGAAGACCAATCACCATGTTTTGATTACATAGTTGTTGTAGTGAGATATAATTTAGATGACCACACTACTACATTTGGCGGAAATTTCGACACCTGTTTCCGACGCTTTTGACCAAATGTCGGAAATTTTCCCAAATTTTTTCCATCCCGCCCGAAACCGTTGCTATACCGACGTCTATAGAAAAGTGTCGCAATACCGACACTTAAACAAGTGTCGCAATTGCGACGTTTAAAGGAAGGCGTCGCAATTGCGACACCATGGCCCAAAGCGTCACTATTGGGATGACTCTAAACGTCGCAACTGCGACACAATGTCTAGGTGTTGCCATTGCGACGTTTGGAGGCACCCGTCTTAATAGCGACGCCTTTTCCGCCGTCGGTATAGCGACAGTTATTTTCGCGCTACATAAAAATACCAAACTTATATGGGCGCTACATAAAAATTAGAAACTTATATGCGCGCTACATAAAAATGATTTTATTGTTTCGTATTTGTCGCAATAGCTACATTAACGTTTGATATCACGCGCGCATTCGCCCTCTGCTCTTGCAGAACATCATTTGCCGTCAGCATTCGCCCTCAGTGTTCGCCCTCAGCTCTTGCAGAACAGCATTCGCCCTCAGCTCTTGCAAAATGGTAAGTTCTTACTGTAGGCCCTTCCTCCTATAGTAGGGTTGACTCTATTTGGGTTTTTTTGGTCAATTCCATTGGATTGTGTTAGGCTGTAGGGTTCTCTGTAGATGTCAAGAGTCAAGATTCAATACTCTCTATTATCTTCATCACCCAATACAAGATTTAAATTTTCCCAAAGAAACGCTTATTAATTTGGCAGCCATTATTTCTCCCTGCTTTAAAAACCCTACATTTAAATGAAAACAAGCATTGCATTTCAACTACAAAAATCTATTAGTGTTCAAATGTACATGTGTGCTACATTAACGTCCGATATCACGCGCGCATTCGCCCTCCGCTCTTGCAGAACACCATTCGCCCTCAGCATTCACCCTCAGCTCTTGCAGAACAACATTCGCCTTCAGCATTCGCCCTGAGCTCTTGCAGAACAGCATTCGCCCTCAGCATTCGCCCTGAGCTCTTGCAGAACAGCATTCGCCCTGGATTCGCCCTCAGCTCTTTCAGAACAACATTCACCCTGCATTCGCCCTCAGCTCTTGCAGAACAGCATTTGCCCTCAGCATTCGCCCTCAGCGTTCGCCCTCGGCTCTTGTAGAACAGCATTCACCCTCAGCTCTTGCAAAATGGAAAGTTCTTACTGCAGGCCCTTCCTCCTATAGTAGGGTTGACTCTATTTGGGTTTTTTTGGTCAATTCCATTGGATTGTGTTAGGCTGTAGGGTTCTCTCTAGATGTCGAGAATCAAGATTCAATACCCTCTATTATCTTCATCACCCAATACAAGATTTAAATTTTTCCCAAAGAAACGCTTATTAATTTGGCGGCCATTATTTCTCCCTGCTTTAAAAACCCTACATTTAAATGAAAACAAGCATTGCATTTCAACTACAAAAATCTATTAGTGTTCAAATGTACATATGTGCATCACTTGTGTAGGGTATTCCTTTTCCACTTTCACATTATCCAAGAATGTGTGCGGTATAGTTCATATTTTTTGTGATTTAGATTATCTTGAAAAAGGAAAGGTAAATTATTTCCCATGGAAAAAGAAGGTTTTCCCTTTTTATAGGTTGTTTGGACTTACGTGGAAAAATTTATGGTATGCATTTCATATTATGTAGTTTAAATTTGAATTAACAGATTATTCTACATGAAAATATAATTACCTATGTGATGTCCTTCATCACTAATTGAAATTATAGGGTTTCAATTTCCTAGACTCTAACTCATCTGATGCTAAATTCTAGGTTCTCATTGGTGGATCACTCTTCCATTGATTTCCTTTCCCTCTGGATCTTGTCATACTTTAAAAGTCATCGATGATACATATATTATTTCAGGTATCCCAAAAGGCTTTATAGTAGAACATATTGTGAAGTTTTTTTGACACTTGAGGATTCTTTTTAGAACTGCAACGTGGTCTATGCTATCAAGTTATATATCAAGCAACTTGTCCTTAATAACCACACTATGAGGTAGGTTCAACCAGTTTGAACTTATTGGGACATAGCATACTAAGTTGTGTGATGAGTCCATATCACAGGTCTATTATGGTGAAAAAAGTGAAGACACGTAATGATAGTTATTATGTTAACATTACTAGAAACATTTTCGAAATTATCCATGCTATCAAGATGTCAAAATTCCAGGCATTAGGTGTCAATACTCATAGCTAATAGATAATAATAATAATATATAAAAATCACAATCTTGAAATATGATTGTTACACATTGGTAACCTAGTTCATGAGTTACTATCACCCAAAGATTGCAAAACAAACTTAAAATATAAATTAAACCAACATGAGAATCCAACTAAGGGTTTCTCGACAAAATCATGCCATAACCTGGCATTTTGAAACCCAATTTTGAATCCATCATAAGTAATACAATGCAAACTCAGATGGATTTTCAATGCATGTTTGCATGCTACACTTATTCTCTGTCTAGATATCATTTTTTAAATGGAACCATTAGTCAAGCCCACAGTCCTTTTTATGTGAAAAATTTCAGCTCTATTTGAGCTCTTTTTTGCTCCACCACCTCCATAAACTAGTGTTACACGGGGTCTCGCCCCCCCACCTAGGGGTCTAGATTCCTCGCCCCCTCGCGCTACGAGGTCTTGGGGACTTCTAGGGGATGTTTCCCTCACGCCCCCTCACGTCCCCTCACCGCCCCTTTTAGTTTATGGTTTCGTGTTAAAAGTTGATGTGCCACTTAGCATATTTGAGAATCCAAGTGATTCTGATTCAGATGGTGACATGGTTGATCTTGAAATATTCGTGCAGAAGTTGGATGCAGAGAATAGTGGGGCATTAACTTGAGCATTTATGCTCATTTATCAGTATGATGATATCATTTGATATTCATATGTTATGTTTTATGTTTTATGTTTCAGACATAACTTATTTGCGTTTAAGTTTTATGTTTCAGACTTGAGTTGTAAACTTCAGTTTAAACTCTATTTTGAATCTTGATATAATATGTCATATGATATCTTAAACTTTATTTTCATTGTACATTGTTAGTAGTTACATTAATGATTATATGGTTACAAACTTACAAACTTACATGCATGATTTTATGATGTATGTTTTAACTTTTAACTTTTAAATTTGTTTCAATTATATGATTCATCATTCATCGATTTGTAATTTTATCATTTATGATTTATCTTTCATGATGCAAGTGTATGATGACTGTATATACATTCCTTGCAAAAATATAGTTACATTATAAATATTAAATTTTATAATTTTTATGACCCCGACGTCCCCCACGTTTCCTGAAAATTGGCAGGGAGCTTTTGCATAGGCCGCTCCCGCGCTCCCTCGCCCCCTCGCTCCCACCTCCGGGGGACTTGGTGGAACATTGCCATAAACATATGCAAACATATATCATGATCTTGGAATTCCATTACATATGTATGTGCCAATGTTCCATAATCATGCCCCATCATCAATTTAAGAAATTTCCATTGAATATCAAATTATGGAGGGGGGGAAATTTTTGCTGCAACATTTGGCTCAAAATCAGGGACCATCTTCGTATGAGGTGAATGAGAACTATAGATATTTGAAGAAGTAGATTAGTGCCTTTTCCTCTGGCCATGGAGTCATATACAGTCATCCATCACAAAAATTTGTCTTTTTTCATTCTCACCTTGAAAGTTGCAAAAAATCATGCCCTAATTGAAACGAGACTAAATTTGAAAGATATAATAAAAATGCAAGCTATAAGTGCCCTATTAATACAAAGGGAAAACCTTCCTACCTAACCTAACTGAGATAAATTTTGATTGAATAGGAAACATGATATTTCCTATGGAGTTGATCCAACAACTTTTTAAATGTATGGGACTAAATCATGCATTTGATTTCCAGGGAAACATGCGCATGAAGAGAAAAAGTGCAGAATTAATGGAAAATCCATACATGCCACTTATAAAAACTACACCGAAAGGTCAAAAAATACTTAAGGCCTTAACTTAATTTGAATCCAAAAATGACAAAACAGGATTAGTGAAAACACGAGAGAGGTGTGGGTGAACAACATAAATAAAAAGTGAAGATACCTTTCCCCAAGATGCCTTTGTCACCGTTGTATGAAAACATGTTTTCCTTTCCCTTTATACATGCAGGTGAATGCATTATAGGTATGGTGTTTTCCCAGAATAGGAGAAGCCTACTTAAATATATCATTTGTGGATTGAATGTTTGGGTGCCTTAATGTGCAATGACATGTTTCCAGGACTGAATTCAATGCAAGGCATATTTGAAACTCTAACTCTGTCTTCCGGTGTCTTATTAGAAATTATTTCAGTTTTCATTTTGCGTTTTCAAGTTAGATATTGTTTTAAAGTTTTTACATTTACAATTTTATTGCAATGTGGCAGACTGATCAGAGCAGTGCAGGAACAACCCCGAGACAGGATGATCGCGGAAAGAGGCCAGTGGAAGAACATGTAAAGTGCCAGCATTGCTCTATCTTTAGGTATTTTAGTTATTTACATAATTGAAATAATATTAATTTTGTTCAAAAATGCAGACACCTAGCCATGGTACGCCTGATGATTCCCTCTTTGAGGAAGAGCTTTCTTCATCCCTATCTCTAGTGTTGTTGTTGCAAAAAAAGGCACGAGATGCAAGGTCGGAATTTAATGCTTTGATAGACGCGCCTCAAACACCTGAAACAGAAGAGATGATACAACATCTTATGAGGCAGCTAAATAGATATCAGGTAATAATAAAAAGTCAAAAGGATATTTTTTTTGTTTTGCATGAGATGAATTGTGATAGTTTGATTTTTAATTTTTACATTGACTAAACTAACAAAAAGTTCTTTTGTATGTAGCGTTTTCTGGCATTTGCTGAACCCGGTGTTGGTGGTAGTGGGACACAAGGGCAAGAGATTGCCCAACAAACCTCTCGTACACCTTCTACTCCTTTAGGTGCTAGCCAAGAAACACACCCTGCCCAAGCAGACACCCAGCCAACCGCTGAACGTGTTGGCAATGATGAGGCTGATATGGCCAACTACATTATTGCGTTTCCTAGAGCTACACGTGTCAGCTCCACAAGGACCATTAATGGCACGTTGTTGGTGAACGATGAAGGTGTCCCTATAAAGCATGTACAACTCCCAAGTAAATTTTAATATTTTAACTATTTCATGTACTTTATCTAAAACATATTTATCATGATTTTTATTTTTAAATTAATGATAATATCTTCTTTTTCTTTTGGTTCTATTCTGTGTAGGAAACAATGAGTTCTACAGGATTCTGGAGAGCCATGCGTTGGTAATTTTTGGCCCAACCATACGTACAGGGTGGAATTCCCAGAATTCCAACTTGAAAAAAGAACTTCTAGATTATCTAGAAGCCCTTTTTGGGGTCGGCACATTTGACAGAAAAGCGGTGGCTCAGGTAGCCAGAAAATATTTGAAATATACCAGGGACACCTATAGGACGCAATTGCAATTTAACCCTAGATATGAGCGTCCTCTCGCAGTTTCAGAGAGTGAGTGGAGAGCACTCATCCATGACGGAAAAGAGAAAAGGGCAAAGAAAGAAGGAAAAATGCCAGCTGGACCCGCAAGGTAAATTACAACTTTAATTCAATAGCTTTAATTTTCTTTATGTCTAAAATAAAAGTGTGCTACGTCATATCTGACTTCAATCTTTTGATGCTAGGTTTCCTGACACCTCAAAGGCAACCAAAGCTAGGATTGAGAAAAAGGGCCATCACAAGCTAGGCCAGGGCGGCTACTTGAAATTAGCTGCAAAAATTGTAATTAAGTAGCTAAACATCTTATAATTAATTGTATCGCCTTCCAACGTTTTTGTAATCCTATCAAATATGATTAAAAATACATAATCATATGTAATGTAGGGTGATGACTTCGGAACAGAAACTACAGAGGAAGATAAAAATATCGCTTTCCGTTTTGGCTATCAAGCTGTAGTTGAACGTCGCAGAAGCTTGGGGCAGGTCCCAAGATCTAGAATGCCTGATAAGGTAAAACATTAACCTTTCAATATTTTGTTTTCGTCCATAAATTTAATGTCTAACAACTTTGTTTAAATCAGGGGAGCAGCACTACCGACGAGGCAAATAACCCAGTTTTAGAGCCAGATGTAGATGATCCTCTCGTGCAACCTGATCATTGTAGTGGGGACTAGGCCGACAATGCTGCTATCAGTGAGGGCCGTGACGGTAATTAATTTCCACTTATAATTTTTTCTAATTATACCTTGATGGTTGTCCTTATAACGTTTTTTGTTTAAATGACGGAGAATGTTTCCCTTGAGGATCTTACCACCAGAGAGGAAGACAGGGCAACAGTCCCAACGGCGACAACTGGTGCACCAGGTAAATAATCTCATTGCAATTTTTTTTATTAATATTACCGAACTAGTTCAATGATATTTAAAAGCTGATAATTAAAATTTAATATTATCTGTTTTTGGAGGCGATGCCCCGTCACTGGATGAGACCAGACATCGTGACAATGCAACTAGGTCAGCGGCGACAACTGGTGCACCAGGTAAATAATCTCATTGAAATTTTTTTTTATTAATATTACCGAACTAGTTCAATGATATTTAAAAGCTGACAATTAAAATTTAATATTATCTGTTTTTGTAGGCGATGCCCCGTCACTGGATGAGCCCAGACATCGTGAATACGCAACTAGGTCAGCAGTGCGGGTTGAAAGGCACGAAACATGAGCAGAGCACGATGATATTGATGATGTAATTAGGAGCTTTAAAAATAGGAAGAAGAAAAAGAAAATTTGACAATGTAAAATATTGTATTATTATAAGAAAAACATTACCATACTTGGAACGTTTTTTTGCGTTATATAAAAAACTCATTTATCATACTATTTTTATGTCAAGCATTAATTGCAATGTTTACTTGCGTACTTTTTGTTGAATTGTTTTTTTACTAGTTATTGAATATTTTTTTTTATGCTCATGAAAGTAAAAATTGAAATATAGATTGGGTATTGGGGAATTGAGAGTGATGTGAGGGGGGGGGAGGGGCCATAAGAGCTTCCACCTTCACGTGGTTGGCCCTGTTTAGTAGAGAATAATTTATTGGAGCGATTTAATCTTGGAGCAAACCTCCCTTGATCCAGCGTAGCAACAAAAAAGTCACTGTTGACTTAGTTGCTACTCTTTCAGATCGTGGGAGGCTTATTCCAAGTTCATGCGACTCCAATAAATTGTTCTTGAAACGAAGAGGAGCTTATTCAGGTATGTTTTGAAATTTTCAACATATGTTCTAACATTATCATAAGAATTCATCTTAGAGTAAAAAATACTACATCAGTTACTTGTATTTATTGTATAGATAATGATGGATTTTGATTGACTTGGTAGTGCAGGTACAAATCCTCTTGCATCATGAGCAATACAACTTGTCAACCAGGGTCATGTCCAGGATATTTTTGCTTGTGCGCTTGACCAGGTTCATAATGTCACATTTTGTAAGTTCCTTTACGGTTCATAATTCAATATTAAGCTTGTTCATGATTATTATCTAGGTTTTTTGTATGTGTTTTTTCATCTATTTGATTGTAAGCAACTCTGCATGTTTCCTGTTGTTCACTATGATTTTTCCCATTACCACTCCCAGGATGAATCCGACTTTATTGTTACATAGGTTACTTTATTGTTACTATGATTTCTCCATTTACGATTTCATAGGTTACATCATGTAAAGTTGTCAATCTCAGGTTGGTGATGAGCTTTAGTTCTCCAGATTTGGGGCTTTTCTGATATTTTCTCCCTCATGTCATTTCTGCATCACCTCGTTGTTTGAGCATGCCAATTGTCTACCACTTGTACCAATTGGCACATGTCAATCTCTGAGTGGTGCCACATTTCACCTATTTTCAGTGAGAGTTTAGGGTTTCTCTAACATAGCTTCAGAAATCCGATTCAGTTACTGCTTGAATATTGTCACATAATACTCATGGTTTGGATTGATGAGCATGTTCTGAATGGTTGGTTGATTCATAAGAACCACCCATAAATCTCCTTCCTCTAACACGGAAAATAAAATTTCTTTGACGGGGAGACGAGTTTCAATACTTTGAAAACAAACTTCTATTTCCCTTCAATAACAAAAAAACTATTACACTACTTCCACTTATGAGAGGGATTACCAATCCAACTAACTGCAAACGCGGTGCATAAACCAACTCCCTTTATGCGATTTCAAAACAAACATGCTACGTCTCTAAAACCTTTCTCTTTAATATTTTTCCTTTAACCTTCTTTGTATACATACATAAAAAGTTACATAGGTTTCACTTTTTACACCTTTATATGTAATAAAATTTAAATGTTGTCTATAAAAAAAACTACCAAGCTTTTCGACCTTTTTATTTTTATATGCCGTAACATATAAAACATATTATAATAAACCCTCTTTCTAAAAAAATAAAATTAAAACTAAATTCTATGGCCCACCTTTCATTTCGCATATGATATATATATAACATATGTTTAAAACATATGTATATATTAAACTATCAAAACATTAAAGAACCCTTTCCCTCGGACTTCAAAAGTCTGAATAGATTGAATTTCAAACCAAATTCGCGTTCCAAAATGGGATGCTGACGTCTGCCTAATTTTAACTCGAATTCTCAATCCAATGTGCCCTATAAAAAATTCGGGTTCGGTTTTCAGGTTTTCAGATTCCCTTCAATTTCATGCGATCCAATATTAATGCTCCACGTGTCCTCCTTTTGAATTTACAAAACTATCGGGTAAATTTCTGTTTGTTTAATTTCTGGTTGGTGAATTGCGTTAATGCTGGCTGTTGTGTTTAAATACAATCCTGTACAGAAATATGGTTGTGGCCGTCTACAAAAAAAAACTTGCAGGAATTTTAAATGCTGAATTAAATTTCTGGATGGCATGCAAGCAACCTCCAAAAAAAAATGTTGCTGCTGCATCCGTCCTTCTGCTGCAGCAATTGAAGTTAAAATTCAACAGCACAGGGTTTAATAAGTGAGGGTGTAAAGGTAACTTTTTGTCGATAGTACTGGATTAAGATCATCTATTCATTTTTGTAGGGTCTTATGGTGTTTGGTTTTTAGTTTTGGGTTGGGCTTATTGAGTCTAAGATAGTTTTTGAGTGAAAAAATTGCTATCAGGTATTAAAAAAATTTGGTTCTTTTGTCAAAATTTATGAGCTTGTTAGGAAATACAAAGCTGACAATGGTTGTATCTTAAATTTGTGGAAAATAATTTGAAATGAAACCTTTTTGTTTAGGTTGTTGCATCAGGTACAAACCCCATTCAAATTACTAGGGGCATTGACAAGACAATAAAGGCCCTTGTTTCGGAACTCAAAATTTTGTCAAAGGAGGTAAACGCTTGCCTTTTGAGTAGGCTGGTTTTCCTTTTTGCTGATGGTTTGGTGTATCTAATTGAATTAGTTGCCTAAGGTTTTTTTGGTTGCAAACTCCTTTTCATTTTTCATACAGTATTGGCCTTGTGGAATACATTTGATTGTGTGGTCTTGTTAGATCTACAACATTTGTAGTTGTTTAGTCTTATGGCCGAGGTGCACTTTATTATGGAAATAGTTGATGCAATATTGTCATTTAATCCTTACTGCAGGGTAGCATGTTGAGAAGTTTTTTGTGAAACATTTGGTATTCAAAATGACACTTGATCCTATACAGCATCATGCACTTGACTTCAAAATTCATATTCAAATTGTGCTAGACAATTCTTGCAAAATTTCAAATATTTAGGTTGTTTTAAACCATTATCTTTTTCATGTATTGGATGCTGAAAATGTGAAAAAGACTTTGGTATGAAACCAATTGGTGAATAATTTCCAGCACAACAACCACTTCCAAGACATGATTTAGAAGTAGAAAAAATGTGCTTATGAAGCATAGAAAGATATCCTTGATGCATTGTCAATGTTTGGCTAGGGTTATTTTTGGAGAAAATAACTCCTTATTCCTAGAATAGTGATCTTCAATACAAGTAAATGCCAGAGAAGAGAGATCATCGTGTGACGCAACAAAGCTGAAATTGGACCCCCAAGGAGAGCTGGTGTGTCTACAATCGCTCTGTCAGCATTTTCCCTTGGTGTACCCCGTTCTTTTCCTCCAGCCTGAGTCTTAATTGACTTCTTCTTTTTTCGGGTTTATTTATCAAATTCGTAGAATTTGATAAATAAATACTATCCACAATGGTTGGACTTTAATTTATATTCCCGAATTTATATTATCTCCAATCCTTATAACCAATGTTTAACTTTCAACACTTTGTATTTATACTCCATGTTTCTTTTTAAATAAATAACTTGTAATGAACTTTCGGCTCTATATTTCACCACCCAGCCTTACAACAATCACGCTCCAGACTTATGCTAATTATCCGCCAATCGTTTAATTAAACAATTTCTTTATACTCCAGCCCCACCTATATATATCAATAACCAATCAAACACTCGTATCGTACCTGGCTATCCTCTGCACACCTTAGTTAACCTCCGGGCAAGTTCAACGTGCGACCACCGTCCGATGGCCCTTCTCCAAATCAACGACTCTTGGCAATTTCGCTCGGCTTCCAACGTCGGGCTTTAACGTGCAATGGCGTGGGTTAAACGGTTGTTTTCCGGGGTCACTTCGCCACGTGTTGCATTCCCTATGGAATTTCTCGCGAATAGGAAATACCGCCTACTCCGCAAAAGCGGTGCGATATGGGCAACCCGCTTTTGTGATTCCGCTCATGGTTTTGGTCGAGGGCTTGACCACGGGTGCATGTCTGGTTCCGCTATCCTTTTGTTTGTTAACTCATGTCCAATCATCGGGTCAGGTTCCGAAAGCACAACAATTTTGTCTCTTTATTAAGCGGGATTTTAATATGTGTATTATCAAAGAAAACCAACACAAATTTTATAAGAAAATTGTTCTTAAGTCGAGCCCGCCGGACTTCAAATGGCGATAAACCATAATTCAAACCAAATTCGCGTTCCAATATAGCCTGTTGACGTCGGCCAATTTTGTGACGCGAATTTCTTATCAAATTCGCCCTAATATTTTACGGGTCCGGATTTCCATTGCGCGAGCGGCTCAAACAAAGATCCGCTCCAATCAATTTCTGCCACGTGTCCTCAATAGAAACTTGCCCTGCTCCTGGCTGCGGGTGCATTCGATGGCGTTTAAGGTGATGGGACATGGATATGGCGATTTCATATCAATCGCATTAACATTTAACGCTGTTCAATTAAGTTTTCACATCAAATCTACATTAATTAATTTTTAACACTGTTCAAGATCGGACCTCCACTCCTCTGAGCGATTCCGCACACTCCAATTTGATCCAGCCTTCGGCTCTCATTATTAATGATCAGAGATTCATTATGACGGGCGTCCTTTGATTGCATTGCAGACGGGTCGACATACAAAATGGCGTTTAGCCATGGTTTTTCAGACAAGCCGGTTGCTGGATTACACTGCCTGGTAACTGTGACGATAAGGAGAAGTGGCCAGTGGAACTTCTGCCTAGACTTTGCTGCATATTTCCATTTCTCTCGGTTTTGTCTCTGTCTGTCTTCCTCTGTTAATTGGAATTCTGCTTCTTCGTCTCTTGTGCCCACTGCGCCTGAGATTGCACCCATGCCTCGCGTGTGTCATAGGATGCGTTGCCGCAGGGGGAGCACTAGAGGTAAATCCCGGCGCGCTCCCTCCAGCACCTCAACAGAGATGACTTCCGGCCAGTCCAATGATTATTACTTAGGTCGATATCCAAATACTAGGAGTGGGCGGGGTCAGCTTGTAGCATCTGGCCACCGTATGGATTCCCCTGCTCCTGGCTTCCCCACCGCTAGTTCACCTTCTCCCACGACGCGCACTGCGCAATTTTCCTTTAATTGCTCTCTCAACCGCCCGCGAATCACGGCTTTAGTCACTGTGGTCTTCCGCGAGGAGGCCCAAACGGAGGAAGAATGCACCCGTCCGGCGGGTCTGAGCTCGGAAAAAGCCGGCCAGCATTCGGGCCTTCAGGAGGGGAGCCGTGTCATGCATGTGGCATGCATGTGGAGGTAGCACCTAGCGATCCTGGACCTTTCGAAGGATGGTGTCGAATCGTGGAGGAACCACCGGAGGAGTAGTTTGGTTAATTTGTTTTTCTTGCTTAGCAGGCCCACTTAATTGGGCTGCTTTTAGATTATTTTACTGCGTTGGACCTTTGTAATATTTTTGAATTCTGTAAATTAAACGTTCAAGACTGGTTTCCCCGTATGAGGGCAGTCTTCTTAATTTTTTGATTTTTGATGACAAATTTGCCATGAGTATGGCCAGGCAATGTTTTTGACTTCGGTGTAATTTTATTCGCAATGTTAATAGATTAACTTTACTTGGAATTCTCACATGATTAGCGTTTTTCTTGATCTGTTCAAGGATTTTGGGTACTTTAATTTGTATTTAGAACAATGGACGTCGGTACTCTATCTGTTTCTTTACTGTTCTACATACTACTATTTCACTTTCTTATAGATGCCTCGGGCATATTTGAATGATTTCTCAGATTGTCGATAATCTCCATGTGGACCGTTACTGGATTTTATATCATGTCCCTGTATGTGACATGGGGTATTTTTCTATCATTGTCTGGGGTGGGACTTCCACTTTTCTGGATGGATATTCGGGTTCCAATCTTCATATGTGAAAATGTAATGACTTCATGGACTGTTTTACTTCATATAATATCTTCAAAATAGTGTTTTTTCTCTTCTGAAATTATCATTTTTCCTTCAAAACTAGTGATGCTGGTCTATGTTGTTGGTTTATTGATATGGTCTGATGGTATTTTTATATTTTGGACATATCACGCTCCTCACATGTTTAGCGTTTTTCTCTGTTGTAGGATTTTGGGTACTTTAATTTGTATTTGGAACAATGGACATTGGTACGTACTCTATCTTTTGCTTTACTATTCTACATACTGCTATTTCACTTTCTTATAGATGCCTTGGGCATATTTGGATGCTTTCTCAGATTGTCGATAATCTCCATGTGGACCGTTACTGGGTTTTATATCAAGTCGCTGTATGTGACATGGGGTATTTTTCTATCATTGTCTGGGGTGGGACTTCCACTTTTCTCGATGGATATTTGGGTTCCAATCTTAAGATGTGAAAATGTAATGACTTCATGGACTGTTTTACTTCATACAATATATTCAAAACATCGTTTTTTCTCTTGTGAAAAAAAAATGATTAATGTTTATCACTCTGCCTTCAAAACTAGCGATGCTGGTCTATGTTGCTGGTTTATTGATATGGTCCGATGGTCTTTTTATATTTTGGACATATCACACTCCTCACATGATTAGCGTTTTTCTCTGTTCAAGGATTTTGGGTACTTTAATTTGTATTTGGAACAATGGAGGTCGGTACGTACTCTATCTGTTGCTTTACTATTCTACATACTGCTATTTCACTTTCTTATAGATGCCTCGGGCATATTTGGATGCTTTCTCAGATTGTCGATAATCTCCATGTGGACCGTTACTGGGTTTTATATCATGTCCCTGTATGTTACATGGGGTATTTTTCTATCATTGTCTGGGGTGGGACTTCCACTTTTCTGGATGGATATTTGGGTTCCAATCTTCAGATGTGAAAATGTAATGACTTCATGGACTGTTTTACTTCATATAATATATTCAAAACAACGTTTTTTCTCTTGTGAAAAAAAAAATGATTAATGTTTATCACTCTTCCTTCAAAACTAGCGATGCTGGTCTATGTTGCTAGTTTATTGATATGGTCTGATGGTCTTTTTATATTTTTTACATATCACACTCCTCACATGATTAGCGTTTTTCTCTGTTGCAAGATTTTGGGTACTTTAATTTGTATTTGGAACAATGAACGTCGGTACTCTATCTATTGCTTTACTATTCTACATACTGCTATTTCACTTTCTTATAGGTGCCTCGGGCATATTTGGATGCTTTCTCAGATTGTCGATAATCTCCATGTGGACCGTTACTGGGTTTTATATCAAGTCCCTGTATGTGACATGGGGTATTTTTCTATCACTGTCTGGGGTGGGACTTCCAGTTTTCTGGATGGATATTTAGGTTCCAATCTTCAGATGTGAAAATGTAATAACTTCATGGACTGTTTACTTCATATAATATATTCAAAACAACGTTTTTTCTATTGTGAAAAAAAAATGATTAATGTTTATCACTCTGCCTTCAAAACTAGCGATGCTGGTCTATGTTGTTGGTTTATTGATATGGTATGATGGTCTTTTTATATTTTGGACATATCACACTCCTCACATGATTAGCGTTTTTCTCTGTTCAAGGATTTTGGGTACTTTAATTTGTATTTGGAACAATGGACGTCGGTACTCTATCTATTGCTTTACTATTCTACATACTGTTATTTCACTTTCTTATAGATGCCTCGGGCATATTTGGATGCTTTCTCAGATTTGTCGATAATCTCCATGTGGACCGTTACTGGGTTTTATATCATGTCCCTGTATGTGACATGGGGTATATTTCTATCATTGTCTGGGGTGGGACTTCCACTTTTCTGGATGGATATTTGGGTTCCAATATTCAGATGTGAAAATGTAATGACTTCATGGACTGTTTTACTTCATATAATATATTCAAAACAACATTTTTCTCTTGTGAAAAAAAAATGATTAATGTTTATCACTCTGCCTTCAAAACTAGCTATGCTGGTCTATGTTGCTGGTTTATTGATATGGTCTGATGGTCTTTTTATATTTTGGACATATCACACTCCTCACATGATTATCATTTTTCTCTGTTCAAGGATTTTGGGTACTTTAATTTGTATTTGGAACAATGGACGTCGGTACTCTATCTGTTGCTTTACTATTCTACATACTGCTATTTCACTTTCATGGACTGTTTTACTTCATATAATATATTCAAAACAGTGTTTCTCGTCTTTTAAAGTTTCAATTTTTTTTTTTAAATTGAACCCTCCGTCGGTCTACCGACGCCTTGTAGACGTCAGAACTGCGACAACCTAGAAACGTCGGAAGAGAGACAGTATGAAAACGTCGGACCACATTTCGTCGGAATTGCGACAGATTACAAACGTCGGAAGAGCGACGTTACAAACGTCGGACCACATATCGTCGGAATTGTGACAGATTACAAACGTCGGAAGAGCGACGTTCCAAACGTCGGACCACATATCGTCGACATTGCAACATCTTACAGACTTCAGAAGAGCGACGTCCAAAATGTCGGACCACGTTGGGTCTGAATTACGACGGTTTACAGGCATCGGAAGAGCGACGTTCCAAACGCCGAACCACATTTCATCGGAAGTGCGACAGTTTACAAAATTCGAAGGCGCGACGGTTTGTGAGACTTCGGAAGAGTGATGCTTGTTCGGAAACGACGGAAGAAGTGTCGATAATGCGACACTTTTTACGTGCGTCGGAACTGCAACGGCATGAAAAACCACGGTTTGTCCGCCCTCGAACTATCGCTCTTGCGACGACTATGTGTCGGAATAGCGACGAATTGGTCGTCGGAATTTCCGCAAAATTTTCTAGTGAGGCGAGCAGCCCTATGCATTGTGCTCAGCCAGTGCACCGCGACCACCGCCCAGTGCGTCGCGACAGTAAACTTCACCACAGTTTCGGCCTCCAACGCTGGCTTTGCTTCCTCTATGATTTTCTTGGCTTCACTCTTGTCTTCGCTTGCAAATGAATTGTTTGAAACAATGAAAATATCTTTTATGGCCAAGAGTTTAATTTTTGCTTCTTGAAACCCACTTTTGTAATGTTTGAACTTTGACACTTTTCACATAAACTCGGTTTTGCTTGCTTTTTTATTTTTGAGCTAAATGATGAATCTCTTGTCTGTCTTTGCAGGGATAGCTGGCATGGGATTTTGGCAAAGGTGACCAGGGCTATGCCTGAAGTACTTTACAACTGAAAAACTTTGAAAATTACATCGCATTTATTACAAAGATGAAATAGACGATTTTTCTTCAAAACAGAGTTTTGAAGAAAAATCATTATCAAGCATTATGATGATGAAATTGTTTGCACTGAAACCTTATTTGAAACTTCCTCATGTGCCTGCTGACATTATTAGACATTTTGAAGGTCAAATTAATGAAACCCTAGACCTAATGAGACTAAAAACCCTAAAATGAATTTTTGCTAACCAAGAGACCAAACATGACTATAAATGACTGTAAATGATTTTGATAGACATAACTAGGCCAACAGGTACAAGACATGAGGAACATGACTGACAAGACCCTTCTTTCAAATGATCCATGCTCCTAATGGAATGCAGCTGACTGAACTGAATGAGACACCTAAAATGAAATGCAACAAGAGAAATTTGATCTCTGACGGAGGGATGAAGATACTGACTCTAACAGGACCCAACCAGCCCAACCTGCCCGGCGCTACACCCACAGACATACAACAGGTCGGGCGCTGCACATAGAGCTCGGCATGCCTCCATGCGAGCAGCACTTGCCCAGGAAGACCCAACTCGCCCGACGCTGCACATAGGGAAAAAAAAGGCCTCCTTGCCTACAAATTGCCCTCAAAATCCAAAGGGACACCTCCAAGATACTTCCAAGACCCTGCAAAGGATTTCAAATTATTTTATGAAAAGGATCAAGAAAATATGAACCAAAAATTAGTGAAGAGGATACAGAGGCAGAGAATAAAGAGGAAAATGATGAGGTAGAGATAGAAAATGATGATGAAGAAGAAATAGATAATGAATATATGGAAGAAAATGAAAATAACAAAGACGATGACAGTGAGGAAAATGCAGAAATTGAAGGCATCAGTGACCAAAATGAAGGAAGCCTCAATGAAGAAAAGGACACCAAAGAATAAAATAGTCATAATAGTCATCGCAACTGTCATCACAGTCATGACAACAATCAGCCCCTCAGTGATAATGACAATGATGACAGTAAAAAAGATAAAGAGGAAAATAGTCTTGATGAGGAACAAAATAAGAGTGAAGAAAGTGCAGACAGTAATATTCCTAATGAGGATCACATCCATGACAAAGACACCAAAAAAATCACCATCACACCTCTTTCATGCACATACCAGAGACTGCCAAGGCTAGTATTTACTGCCTCCAAAAGGCAAGGGACCATGCCATCCACCTCAGCTCAAAATCTTGACAAGGGAAAAAAAAAGATGAAAAAAGGTGAGGAAGGTAAGAGAGGTAGGCAAAGTAAACAAAAGCCCCAATTCATTGACCTTGACAGTAATAATGAAGATGAGGAGATGGCCACTAGAATACTACTCCAAAGAAAATATGCACAAATTAGGGAGCTGGAGAGAGATTTTGGCATGGCACAACATATCATTCAGTATTATAAGAATGAACACAAGTATTTTAAGAAGATAAAAAGGGTCCTTGATCTCCAGAAAAAGATGACCAAGCACTATGTAATGAATAACAAACTTGTTTGTGCCAAACTCAAAGAGGCCCTTATTAAAATTCAGGCACTAAAACAAGAAAAAGTCCATGCTAGACTTGGAATTTTGGCACAAGCTTCTCTACAGGTCTCTCAAGCCCCATGAGGGAGACATCCACCAATTTTGAAGTAATTTGGACAAAATTTTGTTTTTTGAGATTTTGGAGGCCTATAAGCGCAGTGCCACAAGCGCTACGCTTTTCCGTCAGGAATCCTCAAAGGGAAAACTCTACATTTTTGGATTTTTCATGACTAGCAAACTATTCTCACCAAATTTCAGATCAATTGGAGCATTTTTTACCCCTCAAAAGGTCAAAAAACACCTCATTTTTCACCATTCTGCCTCCTTTTCAGGCCTGGCGCTATGCTCAAAGCAGTCTTGGGGATTTGACTTTTTGAAACGGTTACAGGTGCTCAATAAAAAAACCAAAGGTATATTTGGAAAGAGGACTCAGCAATATTTCCAACAGGCCATCGCAGAGAAAAATCCGACATCAGAAAGACCCCCAAAGCTTGGCTGCAACAGGACCTATTTTCTGCCTAAGGGGGCGCTGCGCTTATGGACAACACTATGTGTTTTGGGCCAAAAGTCAACAAACACACTCATTTATTACAAAATCATATTTTATAGTTTTTTAAGTAAAATCACTTTATAATTAGGTGCTAGAAGTTATTTTGGCATCTATTTCATGAGATATTTTGTGCCTTGAGCCTTGCATGGTCTCTTAGGCATTTATGACATTTATGAGTGATTTTCACATTTTCGAACCCTATCTAGGGTTTTTTCCCTCCTTTGCTAAGATAAATAGAGCAAGAGGGATTCATTTTAAATGTTGCAGTTTTATGAGTTTTGAGAGTAATATATGGTTTTTCTGAGTTTGAAGAAGAAATTGTTCTTGTGGAATTTCTGAATGGCTTGCTTGGATTGATGATGAAGGAGGATAGCTTGCAGGATCCCTGAGCTTGGTTAATGGTGAAGTGATTCTCTTTCATGTTATTTTTTTCTCATGTTTTCATTATGTTTCCATCCTTCTATGTTGTAGTAGAATAGAAGAGTATAGGCTAATAAATGTTGTTGGAGGCACCTCAGTCCTTCCTGTTGTCTATTGTCTTTATTTTTTCCTCTGTTGAGTTTATTTAAGAAATTCTTAGTTGCTTCTTAGACCTTCCTATGCTTGTTTATTCCATGAATGGTTCAATATCGTAGTTTTCAAATATGTTTTATGGTTATCCTTGCTTATTTGATGTTATCTAAACTCTATTTTGGAATCTCTCTTTGAAGTATTACTTGTTAGGTTTTAGCCAAAGAGGCCATGTTCTGATCATGCCCTTTGTCCATGCTTCAGAAGTTGCCTTAAATTTATTTGTAGCCTGATCATAGATGCTTAGGATTTCCCTCTTCTTTGATTAAATTTATATGTTATCTTGTATGTTGTATAAACCTTAAAGGTAAAATCACTATAAGTTAAATGAGTTTCTCGCCTTCTATATTTCATTGGAATGTTTGTCTTGAATGCTTATTTTCCTAAGTTGATTCAAAGAGTTACTCGTTTTCCCTGTCTATTGATTACTTCTTCATGCTTATGTATTTAAGTCCCTTCTTGTTAAAAAGTATTTGTTTAAGGATTCTTCACTGCCTTTACACACCTACTATGCTCACAAACTTATTGTTCATTTCACTTCACACATACCTTAAAGATCCATTTGACCATGCTAGATTTGCCCTGTTATGCATCTTGTTTCATTGTTGATATATCCATGACTTTGATAGACTCCATAGCCCAATTATTTGAAGACCTCTCACTCCACCTATTTTACTTTACCATCTTACCCAACCAAATAAACAACTAGCCTAAAATCAAACCCTAAAAGAAAACAATTTCACATCTTTTCCATACAATAGAGAGAACCCTCTCTGAGTCCAGGAAGGCTAGGTCTTAGGACTCCAAAGACTGGTTTGATGTTACCATGTGCATTTGATCTCACCAATCTAACAAATCACGGAAACCTAACATATCTAAAATAGTAATATTAAATTCCTATAACAACAATAACCATCGTGTAAATCTACCATTAGTAACAGGCTTGTTCATCAAAAATCAAATTGCAGCATGGTAAGTGTGTACAAATACTTGATACCTGGTGATGTAGTGTCGAAATTTATTGATAGCATGCACTACTGCTAGGAGTTCCTTCTCATTCATAGTGTAGTTGAGTTCTGCTGGAGTTAAATTCTTACCGATGTAATAAATTGTGTGAGGTTTATTCTCCTCTAGCTACCACAAAACAGCACCCACAGCTATATCAAATGCGTCTGTAGAAATATGGAATGGAAATCTCTAGTTTGGTCCTCGTAAAAGAGGTGTTGTCATTACACGGTTCTTTAGCTTCAGAAAGGCCTGCTCACACTTCCCTATCCACACAAATTATGTATCTTTCATGAGCAACGAAAACAGAGGAAATGCAATCTTTGAAAATTTTTCTATAAATCTCCTATATTATCCTGCATGTCCTAAAAAACTATGTACCTATTTCGGAGTCTTAGGGGTTGGGATTTTTGAGATTAACTCAATTTTTTCAGTATCTACCTTGATTCCATCTGCCGAAATGAAATTTCCTAGCGCAATTCCCTTGGTCATCATCATGTGGCATTTCTCCGTGCTCAGAGCAACATTAGTTTGTTCACAACGTTCCATCACTTTTTCCAAATTAGCTAATGTTGCCTCAAAGGAATCCCCGTAGGGTGTAAAATCATCCATAAATATTTCAAGGCAGTCATTTAAGAGATTGGAAAAATACCCAATATTGCCCTCTGAAAATTCATTGGTTCATTATAGAGGTCAAAGGGAAGGACTCTGTATGAAAAAGTACCCCATGGGCAAGTGAAGGTTGTCTTATCTTGGTCTTCTGGGGAAATATGTATTTGATTATAGCCACTAAACCCATCTAGGAATGAAAAAAAAAAAATTCCCAGAGAGAGTATCTAGGACCTGATCAATGAGTAGTAAAGGAAAATGGTACTTTTGAGTAGCCTTGTTAAGCTCTCTATAGTCTACACAAACTCTCTGTTTGTAGTTATTTTTTGGAACTATGACAAGCGGAGATACCCATTGGCTATCAGAAATGGGGTAGATGAAATTAGCATTAAGGAGTTTCTGCAATTCTTCTTTCACTATCTCCTTAAGTGTGGGGTTCATTTGGCACTGTGGTTATCTAACTGGTTTGAAAACCTCTTTAAGATAAATGCGGTGAGTGCCTAGGCTAGGATGGATTCATTTCATATCCGTATAGTCCCATGAAAATTCCTTTTTGTATTTCTATAACAGTTGTATTAGCAGTCTGTTTTGTTCAACAGTCCGGTTAGGATTGATGTTTAAACATTTCCCAAGTTCAATTTCAACGGGACTGTTGATTGTATGCGGAGTGGTTTTCAAATGTTCAATAACTGCATCATCTACCTCATATTCTTCCCTCGGATATCTAATGGAGACAACAAAGAGTGAATTACTAATAAAACAATTAATGAAATCATCTTTTGTTTCATCCTTAAAGTATTGTTCTTTTCCAAGCGTGAGAAGAGGTAGGGAAAGATCATATTCAGGTTCAAATTCATCCCACTAGGGACTACACAAATCCATGTGAGGTTTTGTTGGGGGGTAAAGATTCAGGTTCTGAGTGGCCTGCCCATCTGAGATCACCATAGATCGGGACCTACATCCAATATATGCATCTACAATGGCTAGCCACAGTTTTCCCGAGATTAAAGGATGATCCCCAGGTTGGATTTGGTTTGTAAAATGAGAAAATGAGTTGGATACTTCCAAGAAACCATAATGATAACCACATATTATATCGTTCCCTCGAGCTTGACACAAGACCTATCTGCTAATTCAAGCGCTGTGGGTGTAGGTCTAAGTCCATTAAGTCCTAGGGAGATAAAGAGGTCTTTAGTCATAACATTAATGGCTGCCCCTAAATCAATAAAAGTGTTGGTTATGGGTTGATCATCAATATGGACAATCATTGTATGGTTCCCTGGGTCATTATATTTAGTCAACAAAGGTTGATCAATCATGATATCAGATAGTTTCCCCATGACATGGATAGTAGTAGGGTCTTTATGTTTTCTTCCAGGCTTTTTGACGCACAAATCCCTCACTGTTTTAGCATAGATAGCTACTTCCTTAAGACCCTGTAACAGTGAAATTCACACATACAAATTTTGTAGTTCCTTGAGGAATTTGGATTCAGGTTGTGAGGCCAACCTAGTTTCAGTTAATCGTTGAGGGTATGGAGTATTTTAAATGCTAACAGTTGAGTCATCTATCACAGATGCACCAGCCTTGATCGGGTTGGTTGTTGTAGAAACAACAGACCCTCCCGAGATGGTTGCTATAGGTGTAACAATGGGTGTTGTATCATCTATTACATGTGTAACTGCTACCTCAGAATCGCCTATATCCTTTCTAGGTGACTCACATTCTTCGGTAATAATGGGAGTATGTTCAGATATGATTACTTTCCCCGAACGAAGTTGAACCTCGTTAGGTTAGGAGTAATAATATAAGTCTAGAGGGTAACTGGAGCGTCCATGCTATGGGCTTCCTTATTATTTGAATTGGGGTTAGTTTTCAAAGGTAATTGGGGTCGGACATAAGGTGTATAATTTTGAAAATAAGGTAGTTGTAACAGCTGTTATATTGGTAGTGTAGGGGGTACTGGACCTGTTAGCCCCCTTATGAAATTCTTGACAAGCAAGCTGGGGGCTATATCATTTTGGAGACCTTCAAGAAATGCACCTCCCCTGAAGACACATCATCCTTGAGGTCCCTATGTGCTTTTCCTTACACAAGTCCCCACTACTGATTCTTTCCCCTAAGGTCTGCATTTACCCCTGTACCGCTACAAAATGTCCCTTAAAAATCCCCACACCCTTCGCCTCCCTAATTCTCCCCTCCTCCTTCCTATCGTTAACCTTATACGGCTTCAAAATGCATTAAAAGGGCTTTAAAAACCCAATCTGAACCTTATATCAAGCCTAGCCCCTCTTCTGATAGCCCTGTGCTCCTTTACCTTCCACAAAACCCAACGATGTAACCGCCCGCCAGAGCAAAGGGCGCTTATTCCCCATTTCCTATCGGGCACGTCGTCATCCATTGATCGTGGTTGATCGGACGGTGAGAATTAAAACCCGACGCCCCGCTGTTTCTCCGTTCACTTTCCGCAGCGTGCCATCGCCGTCCATTTCCACGAAGATCTGACGGTCCACAGTCCTCCAGCCAGTGGTCCCCGCCCATGCACTATTCCAAACTCGCCGGTTTCCATCGCACCGCTTATACGCGGCAGGCGGTTTCTCCCCAATGCCCAGAGATTCCATACACCTGCCGACGTGTGTCTTCTGTACGATCCCAAAACCGCCAAACCATCGCGCATTAACTTTCAACCAAAAACGCGCAGCGATATTCATATCAGCCGTCAGATCTTGAGCGCCTCATCCAACGGTCGTCATTCGTCTAAACTACGCACTGCTTAAACCTCGTTCATCGCACCTACTGGCCCACCATCTGTCGCCCTCCGCCGTCGATCTCCACCATGATCGACGGTCCAGATCTGTTCGCCCTCTGTTGACCATCCCCTTGGTCCACCCCGGCACGTCATCTCCATGTGCACCCTCCGTACAGTCTCCCATTCCATTGCATATATTGGTTCTTTTTCGCGTTTTTTAACGTTTTCCATGAATATTTGCTCTGCAGACCACCACCATCCACCAGAGCACGTTTCTCCATTCTTTCTGCAATTTTCTCCTCCGTATCGTCATCTACACGACCTTTCTCCGCCTCCACATCATCCGCCACCCCATTCACGATTTCCTTAACTTGTTTGTGTGTTTTGCAGGGTTTCAAAAAGGCAGAAAACCACCATGATGCATACGTACCTCTTCAATGGTGTGTTGCGCAGACAAAGAACCGAGATGGGAACTGATACTCCAGCGAAATGTCAAAAAGGGTGGCGGAGATATAAATTTCATCAAAGGACAGGTTTTGAAAATCCGCAACCCCATCCGGCGCCATTAAATCCTAGATCTTGCAGAATCAAAACATTTATGGAAGCAGCAGAAAGGCCAGCTCATGATTATAGTCTTCAGTACTCAAGACTGAAGATTTGGATCCATAATGCAGTAGTTTGAGAAGCAAAGCACCAGATTCAAAACCCCGAAAGTCAACCAGAAGTGTAATACACGGGAAAACGCACCACCAGGGTTTTCTACAACAACAGTATGTTCTTTCTTCCATCAGAGGACAAAGCGCCCATACAGTCTTCATTATTCATCATGTCCGAGGGAATTTTCCGCCCAGACAGCAGTCCTACATGGTCGGAAGCATTGGTGACTCAAGTAGGGCAGACCTCACTGTTTCTTGTTGTATTTTTGTTATTCTACCAATAGTACCACACAGTACTGCAGTCAGAACACCTAAGCCATACCTGAGATAGATGCAGAAATTTAAAACAGGATGAGTTTCGGCCCTCCATTCATTTCTGCGTTTAATGTCACATTTAGTGTTCACCTACCTCCTAAGTCGATCTTCTGTTCATCCTGTGCTATAAAACACAGAAGGACATTATTGTAAAGGTTGTTGATGAGATATCAGAGAAACGCAAGCATTTTCCTTTTGAGACAAGTTCTCTGTGTAATATTGTAAGATAGGCTGAGATTTGATGTATTCAGACTGAATGTTCAAGCTGTGGGCAATGTTGTACCTGATTGGTATTGTTTTTAATATGACAAGCACATTTCTTTGGATCCTGATCTAAAGCAGCTGGTGATGTTTTCCTATCTCTGTGTTTTATTTCGGTTCATTCCATTTCTTCAAGCTCACATCAGAAGTTTGGCATAATATTTACCCTTGTTAGGTACCTTATGTTGCTGCTCTACCAGCATTTTATGTTTTCCACTTATATGTGTATCTGAATATTGATTTCAATTGATTTATCCAGTGTAGTGGATGTTATTGCCTGCTCTCTGATGTATGGATTAATGGAATCTATGTTTAGATGTTCTTGTTAGGATTTGGTTGAATGAGTTGAGAGCACTGGGAGGTCTAGAACCCTATCTCTACCTCACCAGGATCTTTCCATCTCAATTAAGCCTTTCTAAGATCCCTTGTATTGCCTCTAATTCTGTCCAAGCAGGCCTAGAGTTAAATGACCTCTGACCTGATCTATAAACAGAATTGGATGTTTCTCCCCCTTTCATTTTCAGTCCTTAATGTTCCATTTCCCCATCATCCTTTAAGATCCAAATGCTCTAGATGACTAGCCCAACTGAAAGCTTGCACATTGAACACAAGTAAATCCTTTCTTGACTCCATTGCCCAATGGCCTTGATGTTCTCTGAGTTATCTGTCTTAGCCTAATTCCTTCTATGCTCATCCTTGTATTATATTGGACCTTCCTTTCCTGATTCCCAGCAACCAAACATCAAATAAACCAAACAAACAACCTTGACCCTAAAACTAGCCTAAAATCTAAACCTTGAAGCCTTAAAAGACATATCCCTTTGGAAAACATAGAGAGATCCCTCTCTGGACCTAGGAGGGCTAGATCCTAAGGTATAAAAGTGGTTCTGATGTTGTCTCATATTTTGGTCTTGCCAATCTGGCCAAAACATGGGAACCCCAACATAATGGCGACTCCGCTGGGGAAATTGAGTGCATTACACTTTGAATATCCCTAGGCGTTCAAACCCAGAATCTCTGGTTAGGTTGGTTGTTAGTCACACCTCTTCTCGGACAGACTCAGTATCATTTGCTGTGTTCTCTTATACTCCTAGATAGGGCCTGGACGGGGCCAGGTAGCCTCCGGATCTCATCCTCCTTTGGAGGTGACATATCTGGTAAATACCCTCCCAGTCGATCTCTGGTTAGAGTTAGTTGTGTTCTGAGGTGATCCTTGAAAGGTGATAGTGACTGAGCACTGTGGTGGATAGTGTGACCCCTTAAACATATCTTAAAACTTCCACCTAGCGACTCCATAGTTCCTAAAATATCAATGACTCCACTGGTGATCAGTAGGCCTGTTGGTTCTCTTGGTTTCACGTAAGACTCCACTGGGAGACTTGCCTTCATAACAACATGAACCACAACAGAAGTAACAAGTAGGTTTAAGCTGCTTGGTTAGAGATATAACATCCTGGCTTTTAGGACCATTCACACAAGAGCTTTCCCCAATCCTAATCCACCTGAAATAATTGATAACCCTGAGAGCATTCTCAAAGGATCTCCTGCGCCTAAAAGATCAACTATTTCCAGCCGCATCTATAGAGCTAGTTCTACACCAGAAGACCTTACAGCTCTATCACACCTTCATCTTGACCTAGACCTACCAAACAGTTTACCTAGAACTAGGTCATTCGATCATCCAGACTGGCTAGACCCTAAGCTTCAAAGTTCGCCATCCGATAGTGGTCAGCACACTAGGGACGGAGGAGCCCCTCCATCTACACCACCTGATATACTCTTTGTGCAAAACTTGGGGCTCTCCCACCCTAGATCTGCCCAGCAAACCTCTGTTGCCCCTAACATCCCTGTCATCCAAATACGAGCTGCTCAGGTTAATCCTTTACCTCATCAGAACATCATCATGGCGACCTGGTATGCACCTCTGGTGTTACCTCAGCCCTTGTTACCCTTACCCAATGATTATCAGTCAAAAATCCCACATTTCACTGCTAAAGATTCCATCACAGCTCAACAACACGTAGATAAGATGGAGGATTCTTTTGACTACATGAAAATTGATGATGAAACAATCAAAATGAGAATATTTGCCCAAAGCTTAGGGGATGATGTAAAGAAATGGTTTAAAAGCTTACCTCCTGGCAGTATCCAATATCTCCCTGCATTATATCAGACCTTCATAAACAAATGGGAAGTCAGGGAAAACCCTCGCCAGCTCCTAGCAGACTACATGACCCTTAGGAGAAATGTGGGAGAGAGTGTCCATGATTACATCACTAGATTCAACAGTATTTACAATGCTCTTCCTCCACACATGAAACCTCCACAAGGTATGGACCTGGCCAAATACCCTGATGGGTTTGATGCTGACATGGCCTATGAGCTTAGGGATAAAGAGTACACCACATTGGAGGACATGCAGAAAGGAGCGGTGAACATAGAGGCAAATCTGATTGAGAAAGGAGAAAGACTAAGAGCTGAGAAAACGGTAACATATAGAGATGACACTGTAGCTTCCACTTCAGACCCAAATTATGATAGATTATCTAAAAACATGGATAATCTGCAACAAATGATGGAAAAAATGGTTGTCATAGTTAGCAATCATAACAGAAGCCAAAACCAAAACCAGAACCAAAACTTTAGAAGGAACAATAATGCCCCCAACAGACAAAAAGAGTCAGATCAGCAAGTTATTCCCCCTTTCCAAAAAAATTTAGATGAAGATGAGGGACTCATAGACGAGTCTGAAGGGAATGCGATAAACATGTTTGAAACAGAAGACTCAGTCCTTAACTGTGATTCAGGGGAAGATCATCCCTCACCTTCATACTAGGATGAGGAACGGTTAGAAACTGAAGATTACAAATTAGGATTTGAAAATGCCATGATGCAAGTCAAAGAACAATATGAACTTAGGAACAAAAAGAACCCAAAAAATTCCAAAACTGAGATTCCTGAGGTTACCATCAAGAAAAGACCTGATAAAGCTTCTAAAGCGTCTGCGATAAATAGCAAATCAACAGCTGAAAATTCTGGGAAAAACAAAGAAAAAGACAACCAGAACAATGAAAAACGAGGTGAGCCCGTTAGCAGTACTAGCACTTCAGTTAGTACTCCTGATACAATTGTTCCTAACCCTGTGCATAATGAGAAATTACAAACTGATTCGGTCACCAAGGTGGCTAATAAAACAGAGTCGAGCATTTCCAGGAGTCAGTCCACTTTCAATTTGGAAAGTGAGATTGCAAAAATTAAAATCTATGTCCCGCTCTCTGAATTGGCCACTCAGGATGTATATAAAGGCCAAATTTTGAAAGCGTTGAATCTGGGGGAAATCAATGACACTGTGAATTTGAGTGACGATCAACCTGCCCTCCTGTTTGGTCCAAAGATTGAGGGAAAGTTTTAGGAGGGGGTAGTCCCACCTTTCTATATCAGTCTCAAGTTTCATGACAAGATACTTCACAATGCCATGCACGATTCTGGAGCATCACACAATTTAATGCCTAAGGTAGTGATGGAAAAGCTAGGCCTAGAGATAACACGGCCTTACAAAGATCTATATTCGTTTGACTCTAGCAGAGTAAAATGCCTAGGCCTAATCAAAGACTTATGTGTGAGCTTGACCCATATCCCAGCTAAATGTATGGTCATGGATGTTGTGGTGGCAGATGTACCACCCAAGTATGGCATGCTATTGTCAAGATCATGGGGAGCCAAACTACAAGGAACGATGCAGATGGATGGCTCATATGCCCCTATCCCGCTATTTGGCCAACTTAGAAGACTGTATAGAGAGTCCCAGATGAAATTCCTAGTCAGTAGCCCCGAGAAACCTGAAAATTCACCATTATACTCTGTACACACAGACCTGGATTCTTTCATTCTTTATAACGATCCATCCTTAGGAGAGTCAACGTCAAAAAACAGAAATACAAAAAATAACATAGAGCCCATGGACTTTAACATAATGGCTACCCTAGAAGAATACGATGAAGAAAACCATGGGCAGGGTACTGAAAACGAAGCCCTGAGTGAACCAGAAATAGAAATAGAACGTAAACAGCAAGATAACCTACTCTCTGAACTCCACACATATCATGAAGAACAAAACAACCCGCAGCCTAGTACAGACCCTGTAACGCAATATAATGGCGAACCCCTGTGGGAAATGAATTTCGATGGATCCTGTACTAGGAAAACTGCCGGAGCAGGGGTGTGGTTGCATAACGTAGAGAGTGATTATGCAGAGAGCCACGTTGTCAATCTGCACTTCAAATGCACAAATAATATTGCAGATTATGAGGCTCTTATCCTAGTCTTAAATATTTTGAAAAAATTAGGAGCACGTAGGGTAACTGTGCTAGGAGACTCTAAGTTAATTATCAAACAAGTGAATGGTGAATACGCGGCAAAACAACCTAGACTGAGGGCATATAGGAACGATGCCATGGATATATTGAAAACTTTCGTGGAATATGAATTGGTGTTTGTTCCCAGGAGTCAAAACTTTATTGCTAACGGATTAGCTTGCCTGGCTAGTTCATATCCTAAGACTCCCCCTGACCAAAAAATCATCATTCAGACCAAGTTCAGACCTGCGGTGCCAGACAACGAAAAATATTGGCAGGTCTTTGAAGGAGACAAACAAATTGAAGATTTTCTAGTGGGCATAAATGAGTTTGAATTTTCTGATTCTGACTCTAAATCTAATGACATCTACCCAAGTTAGGATCCCCCAGATGAACAAGCAACACCCTGTAACATAGAAATAAACACACTTTCCGAAGAAACTGGAAATCCAACCGAAAAATGTGAAAACGCAGATAGCGAAGAGATAGAGGTGATGCTGTCCAAAGACAAGAATATACCCAGAGGCCTGGCACCCTTAGAGGACCTATTTGACTTCGATGATGTAGCAAAAAGGCCCACTTTAGAACATGCAGACTCGGACGTAGAAGAATGCAACATAGGCACTGAAGATAAACCCAAAATTATTAAACTGGCTAAGTCTGTGCCTGCAAACATGAAGAAGAAATACATTGACCTGTTTAAGGAATTCATTGATGTGTTTGCATGGAGCTATGAAGACTTAAAGGCCTATGACACCAACATCATACAACACAAGATACCCTTGAAGGAAAATCAGAAGCCTTTCAGATAAAAACTCTACAGAATCAATCCAAAACAATTGCCTGTAGTTGAAAAGGAGATTAAGAAAATGTATGATGCAGGCATAATAGTCCCTGTGAGGTTTTCTGAGTGGGTATCGAATCTAGTGGCTGTGAGAAAGAAAACAGGGGAAATCAGACTGTGCATAGAATTCAGAAATCTTAATAGAGCCTCATTAAAAGACAACTACCCCTTTCCTAGAATGGAACATATCTTACAAAAGGTAGTGGGCTCTAAGAGAATCTCCCTGCTTGATGGTTTTTCTGGATACAATCAGGTCTTAGTACTCCCAGAGGATCAACTCAAAACAGCATTTACCACTCCATGGGGCACCTTCATGTATGTGAAAATTCCCTTTAGACTAATGAATGCTGGGGACACCTTCCAGAGAGCGATGGATATAGCTTTCTCAGATGAGATAGGACACTACATAGTTATCTACTTGGATGAATTAACTGTCTTTTCAAAAACTGAATAAGAACACCTGAAACATCTGAGGAAATTTTTTGAAAAATGTAGAAGGTATGGTCTGTCACTGAATCCTAAGAAAACTGATTTTGGGCTGCAAGAAGGCAAACTTCTAGGCCACATTATATCCGAGAAGGGGATTAGGATAGACCCGCAGAGAGTTGAGGGGATACTTCAAACCACACACCCGAGAAACATCAAAGAATTGCAGTCCTTCATTGGGAAGATCAATTTCCTTAGGAGATTCATTCCCAACCTAGCTAAGCACCTTAGGAAAATGACTAACATGCTAAAGAAAGGTGCAGGAATTAAGTGGACTGTTGAAGCCAAGAAATCTTTTGAGTCAGTAAAACTGGTGCTCACTCAAGCCCCTATCCTGATCAGTCCAGATTTCTCAAAATATTTTCTGATCTTTTCATTTTCCTCTGAACACACAATAGCTGTTGTCTTACTGCAGAAAAACACAGAGGGAATGGAACAGCCAATTGCCTTCTTCAGTAAAGCGCTGAGAGATGCACCCTTGAAATACAACGTAATTTAAAAGCAGGCCTACGCTCTGGTCAAGGACTTAAAAGATTTCAAGGTGTACATTCTGCATTCTCGCACCATGGCCTATGTGCCAAATATAGTGGTCAAAGATATCTTGTCCCAAGACCAAGATGGGAAAAGGGGAAAATGGATTGCTACAATTTTAGAATATGACCTTGAGATAAAACCCACCAAACTGATCAAAGGTCATGGCTTAGCCAAATTAATGGCTAAATCAAATATGCAAGCCCTTGACATTAACATGATAGCTACCTTGGATGAGCAGGAAGGATTTCCTGTTTTCACAGTTGAGGAGAAGTTTCAGAACTCTCCCTGGTATTCTGATATCCTTTATGTGCTCACCAACCTCAACGCTCCACTTGAATTGTCAAAGACTAAGGCAAGATTCCTAAAACTCAAAGCCAGAAACTATTGTATGCTAAATGAAAACTTATACTGTAAAAACCCAAATGGCCTATTGCTCAAATGTTTGCTGGAAACTGAAGCTGAAAAAATTAAACAAGAATTTCATGCCGGAGAGTGTGGAGGCCACCTGAGTTGGAAAGCCACTGCAAATAAGATACTCAGGGCTGGCTATTATTGGCCCACACTCTTCAATGACGTCCATAAAATGGTAATTTCCTATCATAAATGCCAAATCTTTGAAGGCAAAATAAAACTCCTCCCCCTTCCCCTACAGCCTATTACTGTTGAAGGACCTTTTATGCAATGGGGCCTAGATTTTATAGGGGAAATTCATCCTGCTTCTTCTGCACAGCACAAATGGATCCTAACAGCCACAGACTACTTCACTAAGTGGATAGAGGCCATACCTACTAGGAATGCCACAGATTCAGTCATCATTAGGTTCCTAGAAGGTCATATTCTCTCTCGATTTGGCTGCCCAAGGAAAATAATCACTGATAATGTTGCTGCTTTTGGATCCAAGAAAATGGTCGATTTTTGTCACAGGTATGGAGTAACACTCAGTCATTCAACTCCCTATTACCCTCAGGGTAACGACCTGGCTGAATCATCAAATAAAAGCCTAGTGGCGATCATCAAAAAGCTATTGGAAGAGAACAAAAAGTCTTGGCATAACAAGCTATTACATGCCTTGTGGGCTGACAGACTTACTACAAAGAAATCCATTGGCGTATCACCATTCCAGCTAGTCTATGGGACAAAAGGGGTATTCCCTACCACCCTTGGAGTTCCAGTAAAAAAACTTGTCCAGGAGATCCAATCAGAGGAAGACAACATGATAAGAAGGATAAATCAGACAATCCATCTTCAGCAAACAAGGGAGGAGGTATATAACAGAGCTATCAGAGTCTAGGAAAACATTAAAAAGCTATTTGGAAAAAGAACCAAAGTTGCTGATTTCAAAATTGGTGACAAGGTTCTAAAGTGGGACTCAAGAAGAGAGGACAAAGGTAAACATGGCAAGTTTGACAACTTATGGCAGGGTCCATACATTATCCAAGCTACTGTGGGCCCAAATGCATTTTTTCTACAAGAACTTGATGGTACAGAGCTGTTTGGGGGTCCTGTCAATGGCAGGATGCTCAAGCATTACTTCTGCTAAACTTCAATTTCCAGTTTCATTCTTCATTGTATATACCATGGTAGTTTATTTCAGGAAAGAGAAAGGTGCCTCTTTGGGAAAAAAAGAAAAGAGAGAAAAAAAAAAAAAAGGAGAGAACAAGACGGCTGGTCCTAACATGCTCAAACCCTGGACCAGCAAAGAAAAGAAAAATCAGCTCTAATGTGCCCAAAACCAGAGCTAAAATCAAAGAAAGCAGGTGACTCTAATATGCTAAAAAACCTAAGTCACAAAGAAAGAAGGATAATTCAAATTGCAGATTTCATGCCTCCACAGTTTTTGTTTTCAGTCTTCTACGAGTCTTCACTCCAGCAAGCCAGACAGTCTAATCCTGGCTTGGCTGTCTTCAATTTTTGTCTTAGAATGTAGGAGAAGAAACCTGTTGGACAGTTTAATCCCAACAAGTAGTAGACTAGGTAGAAAATCTTGTGAGATCAACTGTCTAATCTGGTCTCATGGAGAAACAAGGGTAGATTCAGAATAGGTTTGTTTTCTGTTTTGAAAATAAAATGTAAAGGGTCTGCTAGTTCAAATGCACCCAAAGAAGAAAAAATGCTAGGAATGTAGTTTGGGTAGGTAGTTTGATTGAGAAAAATGTCTCTGCTGATGTAACATATTCATATTGTGGTAGCTGATCAAAGAAAGGGATGTGCCAAACAGCAGGCAACTGGCCTACTCCAAAGATCATTTCTGGTTTCTTGCCTCCTTCAAGAAGAATCCATCCCCATGTGGAGCCACTGTTAGCCCCCCTATGAAAATCTTGACAGGCAAGCTGGGGGCTATATCATTTTGGAGACCTTCAAGGAATGCATCTCCCCTGAAGACACATCATCCTTGAGGTCCCTCTGTGCTTTGCCTTACACAAGTCCCCACTGCTGATTCTTTCCCCTAAGGTCTACATTTACCCCTGTACCCCTGCAAAATTTCCCTTTAAAAATCCCCACACCCTTCGCCTCCCCAATTCTCCCCTCTGCCTCCCTATCGTTACCCTTATACGGCTTCAAAATGCATTAAAAGGGCTTAAAAAACCCAATCTGAACCTTATATCAAGCCTAGCCCCTCTTCTGATAGCCTCGCACTCCTTTACCTTCCACAAAACCCAGTGCTGTAACCGCCTGCCAGAGCAAAGGGCGCTTATTCCCCATTTCCTATCGGGCACGTCGTCATCCATTGATCGTGGTTGATCGGACGGTGAGCGTTAAAACCCGATGCCCCCCTATTTCTCCGTTCACTTTCCGCAACGCGCCATCGCCATCCATTTCCATGAAGATCTGACGGTCCACAGTCCTCCAGCCGGTGGTCCCCGCCCATGCACTATTCCAAACCCGTCGGTTTCCATCGCACCGCTTATACGCTGCAGGCGGTTTCTCCCCAATGCCCAGCGATTCCATACAGCTGCCGACGCGTGTCTTCTGTACGATCCCAAAACTGCCGGACCATCACGCATTAAATTTCGGCCACGGACGTGTAGTGATATTCATATCAGTCGTCAGATCTTGAACGCCTCATCCAACGATCGTCATTCGTCTGAACTGCGCACTGCTTAACCCCCGTTCATCGCACCTGCTGGCCCACCGTCTGTCGCCCTCCGCCGTCGATCTCCACCATGATTGACGGTCCAGATCTGTTCGCCCTCCATTGACCTTCCCCTTGGTCCGCCTCGGCACGTCATCTCCACGTGCACCCTCCTTACAGTCTCCCATTCCATTGCATATATTGGTTCTTTTTCGTGTTTTTAACGTTTTCCATGAATATTTTCTCTACAGACCGCCACCATCCACCAGAGCACGTTTCTCCATTCTTTCGGCAATTTTCTCCTCCGTATCGTCATCTACATGACCTTTCTCTACCTCCACATCATCCACCACCCCATTCACGATTTCCTTAACTTGTTTGTGTGTTTTGAAAGGTTTCAAAAAGGCAGAAAACCGCCATGATACATACGTACCTCTTCAATGGCATGTTGCGCAGACAAATAGCCGAGATGGGAACTGATACTCCAGCAAAATGTCAAAAAGGGTGGCGGAGATATAAATTTCATCAAAGGATAGGTTTTGAAAATCCGCAACCCCATTCGGCGCCATTAAAGCCCAGATCTTGCAGAATCAAAACATTTATGGAAGCAGTAGAAAGGCTATCTCATGATTATAGTCTTTAGTACTCAGGACTAAAGATTTGGATCCATAATGTAGTAGTTTGAGAAGCAAAGCACCAGATTCAAAACCCCGAAATTCAACCAAAAGTGTAATACACAGGAAAATGCACCACCAGGGTTTTCTACAACAGCAGTATGTTCTTTCTTCAATCAGAGGACAAAGCGCCCATACAGTCTTCATTATTCATCGTGTCCGAGGGAATTTTCCGCCCAGACAGTAGTCCTACATGGTCGGAAGCATTGGTGACTCAAGTAGGGCAGACCTCACTGTTTCTTGTTGTATTTTTGTTATTCTACCAATAGTACCACACAGTACTGCAGTCAGAACACCTAAGCCATACCTGAGATAAATGAAGAAATTTAAAACAGGATGGGTTTCGGCCCTCCATTCATTTTTGCATTTAATGTCACATATAGTGTTCACCTACCTCCTCAGTCGATCTTCTATTCATCCTCTGCTATAAAACATAGAAGGAAATTATTGTAAAGGTTGTTGATGAGATATTAGAGAAATGCAAGCATTTTCCTTTTGAGACAAGTTCTCTGTGTAATATTGTAAGATAGGCTGAGATTTGATGTATTCAGACTGAATGTTCAAGCTGTGGGCAATGTTGTACCTAATTGGTATTGTTTTTAATATGACAAGAAAATTTCTTTGGATCCTGATCTAAAGTATCTAGTGATGTTTTCCTATCTCTGTGTTTTATTTCGGTTCATTCCATTTCTTCAGGCTCGCATTAGAAGTTTGGCATAACATTTACCCTTGTTAGGTACCTTATGTTGCTGCTCTCCCAGTCTTTTATGTTTTCCGCTTATATGTGTATCTGAATATTGATTTAAATTGATTTAGCCAGTGTATTGGATGTTATTTCCTGCTCTCTGATGTATGTATTAATGGAATCTATGTTTAGATGTTCTTGTTAGGATTTGGTTGAATGAGTTGAGAGCACTGGGAGGTCTAGAACCTTGTCTCTGCCTCACCGGGATATTTCCATCTCAATTAAGCCTTTCTAAGATCCCTTGTATTGCCTCTGATTCTGTCCAAGCAGGCCTGGAGTTAAATGACCTCTGACCTGATCTATACACAAAATTGGATGTTTCTCCCCCTTTCATTTTCAGTCCTTAATGTTCCATTTCCCCATCATCCTTTAAGATCCAAATGCTCTAGATGACTAGCCCAACTGAAAGCTTGCACATTGAACACAAGTAAATCCTTTCTTGACTCCATTGCCCAATGGCCTTGATGTCTCTGAGTTATTTGTCTTAGCCTAATTCCCTCTATGCTCATCCTTGTCTTATATTGGACCTTCCTTTCCTGATTCCCAGCAACCAAACATCAAATAAACCAAACAAACAACCTTAAGCCTAAAACTAGCCTAAAATCTAAACCTTGAAGCCTTAAAAGACATATCCCTTTGGCAAACATAGAGAGATCCCTCTCTGGACCTAATAGGGCTAGATCCTAAGGTCTAAAAGTGGTTCTGATGTTGTCTCATCTTTTGGTCTTGCCAATCTAGCCAAAACATGGGAACCCCAACAGGACCTTCACCATTACTTCTCCAATTCTGACCCCAAGGATTGGGTTGCGATGGGGGATATTGCATTGGTAGAGGAGACAAACACTAGTTCCATGGTGAAAGAAATTATGTTGAGGAAGGAGTAGGACACTGCCATGGATATTGCTTACTATTATAAACATTATTCCAAGGATAAAAAGAGGAAAAATCTGAAGGCATACCTGTAGGTCGTGGCTACCATGGCCTCTTTTATCCGATGAAATAAGAAGATTGGACATCCTCACTTGATTATTGAAGTATCGCCTTCAGTCTGGGAAATTCAGGACATTGATTCGTAGAATGTGCCAATTCACATATTTTTCACAGGATAACGCTATTCAGTCCACATTCTCTTTCCAAATGTTTATTTTTGCATCGGGGACAAAATATTGCTAAGGCTGCTTCAAATTCTTCTTGTGCTTTCTTAACTTGTACCGTAGTGATCTGGGCAGAGAGAATGCTCTGGTTACTCATACACTTGTGGAATTTTGTATCCAAACTGATGGATCCAGAACTGAACTTCTCCCCTTAACCAATCCTCTTGATCTACATAGGCAGAGCTTCATTATTTAGTCAAGCGGTTCTTGTGATATGTCTCATTTTCCCAATAGATTCAAATGCTCTAGACAGTCATCTCTTATACCTCTTAAGAATATTGGCTTTATAATTTCCGGGTCTGAGTTATTGAACTTAGACCTTTGTAAATTGTAATGAAATCGCTCCATATATTCTTCCGGGCTCTCTTCCTTCTTTTGTGCAATTCTGAAGATCTATGCCTTCAAATCCCTGGTTTGACAGAAATACTGATACTTAAAGAGAAAGGCCTCCCTCATGTCATTCTAGGTTTGAATTGTGCTAGCACCCAGTCTCATGAACCATCTTAATGCTTCTCTTTTCAAAGTAGAAGGAAATAATTTCAACTTCTGGGCATTTGAAGTGTAGTCATAACCTCTACACGACACATTGAATTAAAAAAAAACGGTATTAGGATCTTCAACAACCATCCCTTGAAAGGATGGTAGGGATGACAAGGGAATATTCTTCATAGGGGCCTCATCCTGTGTTACTACTATAGGGAATTAAAAAGTAACAGATCTTGTCTTGACATTCTTGTCCCCCATGGTTGATTCTTGTTGATGGGATGAACTGACCTCGCAGTGTGCTAGAGATTGATAAATAAAAGGATCAAGTTGTTCCAAAACTAGTTGTTTGACAGCACTACCAAATTCCAAATGATGATCAATTGATTGTTGTTCCTCAGGTCCCTGGTGCCCCCCACTGGTCTCTTTGTGTCCTTCAATTCTCAAATCCTGATCAATGATTTTCCACTATTGTTTTGAATTTAGAGTCCCTATATCAGGAGTGGATATGTTGTTCGAAGGGTTGTGAGGTCCAGACATGGAAGGCACCGATGGCCCATGATTTGATATGGTAGCCACTTTCTGTGGTCCTATCTTCCTATTATCTTTGTATGACGTAGACTGATCCTTTTCTACCCTTGAGATCAGATCTCCAAAGAATTTCTTTCTTCCCAAATCTGCACCCTTCTTTTCCTTATTATGACCCATCTTTCCTGTAGTTACTAGAGTGGGGGATGTTTGTAGATGTTGATATCGTCCTACTAGCACACATGGACCCTATGTGTATCAATTCATCCTACAAGTGCTTCAGTTTCTATAGTGGTGAGCCCGCTCAATTTTTTTAGAGAGATGCACAGGTTCTTACCTCTCGTCTTACCGCCCAGTGACTGTATAGTTGAAGTCACCCTAAATATACACCCAAAAATTCACACTTCTAAGTGTCCCATCAAGACATTGGTGAGCCCGCTCAAGTTCGTTAGAGTGATGCGTAGGTTCTTACCTCTCGTCTTACCACCTGGCAATTGTGTCGCTGGAGACACATTAAAAAACACACAGAAAATGCATCTTTAAGTGCCCCAGTGTAGCATTGGTGAGCCCGCTCAAGTTCGTTAGAGCACTGCGCAGGTTCTTACCTCTTGTCTTACTGCCTGGAAATTGCAGACTCAGTACACTCTATCTTATAACACACAACTCTCATTGATTGGATCGTCATTGCCATCCCCGACAATGGAGCCAAAATTTTGGGGTTGTATTAATCACTATTAAATGACTAAAACATTACACATAAATTATCAATCCAGGGACATCTTTTATTTCAATTATAGTCCCACTGTTTGTGCCGATACATAAAACCAAAAGCAAATCAAAATAAAGGAAATTGTTGCTGAAGTAAATGCTGGAAAGAAATCACTCATGCAGAAATAAAATGATCTACAATACTGTAATCACACCTGAATTAATTTGTTCCAGTGTGCTACACAACTATTACCCAGCTTGTATCTTCGATCCCATATGTGTAATAGCATATAAAACACTGAAATTGAAGCATATCTATTTTCAGCTGAAACAACAACAAAAACACTCTACTGACACATAAACAAAATAGAAACACATATACACAGCTACCTTAATCACTGCAATCCCTACTAAAGAGGAGGTCCCTTCCTCCCTAGTAGGGCACAGGTAGAGAAAGAACTTAATAGAAACTAATCATATGATGCATGTAACAACAATAACATGATAGTTTGTATTAATATGAGCAAAATTATAGAGCCAAAGTAATGTTTTTCTTCGCTAACCTTTCAACCTCAAGGGTGGACAACTATATAGTGGTTACATCTCAGAAAAACGAGGGATGGATCAGTCATGAGAATATTATGATTCTCATGCTTATCAAAATAGAATGCATATGGTTATAACCACTTCTTAATAAAAATCTGATTGGAAAATTATACATTACAATCAAAACTGCCTAGAGGTTGTTATCCAAAAATAAAATACCTAATAACTTATACATCTGTCACGATAAATCACAACTGTAGCGTAATAGCTAGAGGATAGGTCAGCATCAGGATTTGATGAGATCCAGTAAGCGGTATAACTGTAACAGCAGTTCACCAACAGGTCTATAACAACATGGTGAAATAGCGTCATGATGTCAAAAGCTCACTGTAATAGCACACACTTAATTGCTCCTGTAGGCCTCATGCTCATGAACTTTTGTGCTACAAATGGCATCTGGAAAGACAACAAAAGACCATATATCTTCTCCAAACAGTCATCCTCAGTTAGTCATAAAAAAGGCATGATACATCATAATAATTGATGAAATGGCAGAGTAATGAAAATAAGGTGAAACAACACAAGTTAAGATATAATGGTAGGAAAAAGAGGCAAAGATAGTCCCAATGGTTATATTCATGAGATAAAATAGGGGAAAAAATGTAGGAAAAATGTGCAAAACTGGCACCCAACACCAGGAACATCAAAGAGCTTCAATCCTTCATTGGAAAGATAAATTTTTTGAGAAGGTTTATACCAAACCTTGTAGAAATATTGAGAAACATCACTAACATGATCAAGAGAGATTCAAGAGTTAATTGGACCATGGAATCTAAACAGTTGTTTGACTTGGTAATGCAGGCACTCACTAAAGCACTAGTTTTGATCAACCCTGGTTTCACTAAGGATTTCATTATTTTTTCCTTTGGATCAGTGAACAATATTTATGTTGTCTTGCTGCAAAAGAATAGGGAAGGAAAAGAGCAACCCATATCATTTTTTCAGCCAAGATTTAATAGATGCACCTTTAAAATAAAATATCATGGAAAAGAAGGTCTTTGCTTTGGTCAAAGCACTGAAAGATTTCAGAGTTTATATTCTACATTCACATATCATTACCTTTGTGCCCAATACAGTGGTCAATGACATCCTAATGCAAGATCCTGATGGAAAAAGAGGTAAGTGTATTTCTCTCATCTTGGAGTATGATTTAGAGATCATACCCACCAGACTAATCAAGGGACAAGGATTAGCCAAATTGATGGCTGAAACAAATTTTCAAGCACGAGATATCAACATGATTCATTCATTGGATGAACAAGATGAGCTGGCAACTCCACCTATTGAGGAAGAATTCTTTAATTCTCCTCAGTACGCATATATATTGTATGTTCTATTTAATTTAAATTCTCCTCCTATTTTTTCCAAAACAAAAGCTAGATTCTTGAAATTGAAAGCTGTAAAATTCTGCATTCTAGAAAATGTCTTGTACTAGAAAAATTCTAGGGGCATATTGCTTAAATGTTTTCTTAAAGAAGATGAAGATAGGGTTATGTAGGAATTTCATGAAGGGGATTGTGGAGGCCATCTCTACTGGAAAACCACTTCTAAAAATATCCTTAGGGCTGGTTTCTATTGGCCTACTCTTTTCCCATATATCCATAAAATGGTAGCTACCTGTCACAAGTGTCAATTTTTTGAGGGAAAAATAAAGTTGTTTCCTTTTCCCTTACAACCAATCTCTGTTGAGTCTCCTTTCCAACAATGGGGTTTATACTTCATTGGAGAAATACATCCTTCCTCCTCTACCAAGCATAAATGGATCCTTACTACTACAGACTATTTTACCAAATGGATAGAGTCCATTCCTTCCAGAATTGCCACTGAATCAGTACTTATCAAATTCCTTGAAGCCAACATTCTATCTACATTTGGTTGTCCTAGGAAAATCATTACGTATAACATTGTTGATTTTAATTCCAAGAAAATGGTGGATTGTTTCCACAAATATCACATCACTTTGGGGCATTCAACAGCTTATTACTCTCAAGGTAATGAACTAGCTAAATCCTCCAATAAGAGTTTGGTTAACATCATCAAGAAGTTGCTGGAAGAAAATAAGAAATCATGGCATAACAAATAGGTGCATGCATTATGGTTTGACAAACTGACAACTAAGAAATCAATTGGCATGTCACCATACCAGTTGGTCTATGGGATGGATCCAGTTTTCCCAACATCCTTGGGAGTGCCAGCCATGAAAATTATTCAAGAGGTACAAGCTGAAGAAAATGATGTACAAAGAAGAATAAATCAGACCATTCAGATGCAACATTCCAGAGAAAATATTTACAACAGAACTCAAGTGGTGCAAGAAAACATAAAGAAGATCTTTGAAAAAAGAAAAAAATCAAATGACTTCAAGATTGGAGATAAAGTGCCGAAATGGGATTCCAAAAGGGAAGATAAAGGTAAGCATGGCAAGTTTGACAACCTGTGGAAAGGCCCATCTATTGTACACTCTTTCAGGGGAAATAATGCATTTTTTCTACAAGATATGGATGGAATAGAGCTACTTCGAGGTCCTGTAAATGGCAGGATGTTGAAGCATTACTTCTCCTAAATACAGAGGAATTTCACCCTCCATTATAAATACTGCAGTTTTGGCTCAGGTATGTTTATAGGGCACCTTGTTGTGCTGAAAAGTAGCAATATAGATTGATAAAAACAGCAAGAGAAAAATCATGAAGAACATTGAAAAGAAGAATATACAAGGCTACTGGTCTTGATGTTCTCGAAAATTCCTTAAACATAAGTGCCATCCCCAACTGAAGCCAGTGTTAGAGTCATGTAATTTACAGTATCACAAGGTGACTGTGTATGTCGTATTGCAAATTTTCATATTGTACATATGTTTCAATATTCAAATGTATTTCCAAAGAAAATTAAAAAAACAAAAAAAGAGGGTGTTAAAAGGGAAAAAATAAAGCACCACACAAAAGAAAAAATGAATATTTTTTAAAGTGCTGCAAATCAAAATGCCACTACTATTGAGGAAATTTTGTGCAATCATACAGTTTAAGCAATATTGTACGATTGTTGAATTTTCTGATGATAGAATAGAAAATGGATATTTTCCAAACAATTTAATCTTGGCTTATCATTAGATAGGTAGAAAATGACATTGGTTCAACAGCTTAATCTGGACCAATAGGAGATATAAGGGATAGGTGATAGGTTAGAAATTCAAAGAAAAATGATTTCAGGGTCTGCAAGCCTAAATACACCCTAAAAAGAAGAAAAAGGTTAGGTTTGTAGTTTGGGTAGGTATATTTGTTCGAAAAGAGAAGGGAGAAAAATGTAAAGTTCATTCCATGAACGAGCAGCCTAAAGAACTGCTTGATTGTTTTCCTATGATAATGAAAGAGAAATCAGAAGAGGAGAAATCAAAGTGAAAAGAAAGATTAGGCTCTAAAAGTCTGAAAAGAGGTGTTTTTATAAAGTTTGGAAACTTTATGCTATAATTTTAGCCCTAAGTCCCAACCACATGCATTTTTTTTTCTACCCTTCCCCTTACATATTTTCTTTATCCTAACTTTCACCTATCAACCGACGCTCATAGCCTGACCCCACTATCACATCACCTGTCCCGTCATACCCCACGTCACTAGTCCCCTACTGCATTAGAACACCTCGTAGCTCCCCTCATCTCTGCGCGCCCGCCATACATCCGACGACCCACGTCTCATTTCGCCCCCCCCTCACCCTCCGAACTTTAACAATGGGCGGGTTCGAAATGGGCGGAACCCTATACCTCCCACCCCGCTACATGTCGTGCCCTAGGGCTATTTTCACCACCCCCACACCCGCCAATGCAACATACCGCCTACCCCCCCCCCGCCCCCTGAAAACGGTTTCCACCTCCATACAGAACCATCACCCTGTTGAACTGTTGGACTATCCATTGCCTGCTCCTGCCTTGCCACGTCCTCATTGACCTATCCCCTATCCAATCCAATTCATTCCTGCCAAGGTGGTCGTTGCACCACGACTGGTCAGGCCATTTTCCAACAGACCCACGCCACCCCCAACATCTCACCAATCACGAGTTAAAATCCAAATTCATACCTGCAACAGTTTTTTATTGTGTTTTTTCTTATTAAAAATTGCAAAGATTGAATTTTTCGAAGGATCATAGGAAATATCACAGGTTAAAAGAATTATTCAAAGGAAGCTCGAGTCAACCAAAGGCATCAACTACTCTTGGCCAACCAGGTCACAAATTTCACCGCCAAAGCATTCTGATCGTGGTCCTTTCTATTCTCTACCTTCCCGAATATCGAATTTTCCCCTCTCTGCTCCCTTTTCTTGTATCCCATTCTCCATTGCAGATTCAATATCAGTTACAGAAGAATTAGCCATGCCTCCTAAGAATTAAAAGGAACCTTTCAACCCCATGGTATATCCACAATTGTACTTATATCATACAGCCATGGCTGACCGAGATTACAAAATTCACGAGACAAAGTCAGACTTCGACGTGTTCGATGTCTACTGCTAGCTCGAGGAAAAATTTCTCGATGAAGCCAATGATATCAACCTATGGTAGACCCAATTTCCTCTGAACATTTTCCCCAAGACTCACAGTTGCCCTGAATTCATTAGGAAACGTCAGGCCTACTATGACAGAAATGAGAGGACCATATTCACCCCAACAAGAGAAATCTTGTTCACCATTAATTCCCAGTCCATCCAGCAAATGATGCAGGCCCCCACACCTGAACAATCAGTCCCCTTTTTTTATGAAGCCTTTAGGGAGATTTACCAGAGGATTGATTTTTCCAGCAGAGCCAAAAATTTGCAACTTTTCATGGAAACTGATGCACCAATGCCTATCAAAAACCCACCCTACCCTACATCTAGTTTTCCTGAAAGAACCAAACAGATTTTCATTGTCCTATCTTATTTATTAGGCTATAATTTTGATTAGTGGGTTGATGAAGATGTGATATGTTTTTTTTCCATTCTCTCATCTGAAGCCAAGGCCTCCATCATGTTTAATTATGCCTAGTTCTTGGCAGATGCCATACATGAACAATTCTTAAGGATTCACATAAATGAGGTTTTCAAATACACCTCTATGTTAGTATATATGTTTGTGTATTTCCAGTCCAACATGTTTCAGTTTTAGATGGCCAAGGTAAATAAAGATGTAGAGCCCCAATCCATCATCTTTTGGACCACCTTGCAATTCAAAGAACATAAGAACTATACATATAAAGACTTTTTATATTTGTTTGTGCACTAAGCCACCATCACACTTAGCAGTGCAGTAGAGCCCAGGATAAGTGAAGAGATCAGGAAAACCATGTAGCTAACAGAGAAGGTGAAGACAGCAGATTGGTACTTGTACCAAAATTATACAGAAATTCGAGTTTATGTAAGTGAGCTAGTCCCTTACAAATTTCCAAAGTTCCTCTCCATGAGGGTCTTTGCATTGGAGTACAAAAGGCAGATGGTATATGCAGATGAGCTCCATTTCATTTCTGCAAAGAAGAAGGCTTACTTCAAGATCAAGACATAGGTTGGGCCTTTCATCTGCAATAGCAAAGCAGCAGGTGAAGAGGCATATAAAATACTAAAGTTTATGGGTTTCAGTCATAGTTTCACCTGGTCCTATGACCCTACAGGGATTATCTCCAAGAAAATGGTGGAAAACAGATCCACACCCTATGTTCATACACATAGACCTGTAATTGAGCAGTATTATAACCAAACATAATGGGTAGCCAACACCCTCTAAGAATAAGAGGAATAAGTGATCTCCACTTCAGGTATTCAGACCCCAACACCACAAGAAAGGAGGAATCTAGAAGAAAAATAAGACAAATGGAAAGAACCAAGGAAGGAGATAGGGAGCAAGAGGCCTAGAGAGGATTAATCACCTTCGATGACTGATACCTCTAGCAAATAATTTAAGCTAAAATATAGGAAAAGGGCCTGAATTTATATGGAGGTTGATCAAGAGGATGAATCAGGGTAGCAGACAGTGATTCACATCATGGATACTCCTAAATCATCAGCAGCAGGGGGAAAGACAACATCCTCACCTACATCATTAGCCACATTATCTTTTTAGCAACAAGGTCTACAAGCATATGCATTCAGACCTGCCATTGAAGGCCAAGAGAATTATATCTTTGAGACATTCAAAGAGATAAAGTTGAGGAACGAAGTGATGAAGACCAATACATACAACCAATTCTAGAAGAAGACTTCAACCTCACAAATCAGGCTCCTGTCTGCTTTTGACGCTGAAAAATGGAGGATGTAGATGGTATTCCTAGAAGCCTTGGTCCCACAACCTCAAGGATCAGGAGATTATAAGAGAGCATCATTTGAGTTTAGTGCCAAGGACATCCATCCTATTGACCAGATGGAATTACACAAGTAGACTGGTGAGATGGTAGCCTCGACATTGACTAGTACTACTATGAGCTTGTCAAAACTGCAAGTGTCTTTATCCAGCACCCAATCATAGCTCAAGGTGGAGAGGATATCTGCCATGGCCAGAGACTCAAGGATCAAGACTTTAGAAGATATAATAGTGAAGCTTGGGCATGAACCATACAATATTCAGGCTGTGTAAGAGATGATAAAGAAAGAGAATTTTGACATAGCAGCCCTCAGGAAACAGGTAAAGATGCCAGTGATAGAAGACACCTTAGATAAGGGCATTGAGGAAGATGAGGCACAGAATGAAGAATTGATGAAGCTAGTTATTGAGCAGTCTACCCAAATCAAACAAATGGAGATTGAGATGGAGAAACTATTGAAGGAAAAATAAGAAGCGGCTCAAGGGACACTCATCCCCTTAGAAGTTGTCCCCATTTCATCCATTCCATTAGTTGTTCCAGAAACTAATCGATCATCCAGTGGGACAGATCAGTTGTCCAAAGAAACGGAGAGCATGGCCCTGCAAACATGGGAGATCAATAAATTGGAGGCACAACTTGGCATCTTAAGGGATCAAAAGTCCAAATCGGAAACTATCCATGAGATATCCAAGAAATAGATAGAAAGGTTGGAGAAGGAAAAAAGGATTTTTTCTGCCGGTAACATAATGGGTCAAATGAAACTGATAGTTTAGGGAAGTATCATAGAGGAAACGAATGAAATGTGGCATTCCATCCACATTAATTTTGAAGAGAATGAGCTAATTGATAGATGTAAGGTGCCTATTGATAAAGCCAATTAGGAGTTGGGAAATATGCCAACAATAGCCCCCAAAATCATAAAATTTCTGAACTCAAAAACCAGTTTTGATCTTGAAGAGCTGGATGTACAGGACAGGACAAAAACCATCCTTGAGGTAAGGAGGGTCCTTACTAAAAGGAATTTAGTGAGGCAATTGGAAGAGAAGTGCCATGAACTGGACATGTCCATTGGCAGATTCTTGAACAAGATCGAGCCCCTGACGGCCAAAGGACTTCCCTCGTTGTATGTGATCAACAAAAAACTGGTCCAAATGGGAGATTACATGACCAATCTTCGGGAAGTGGCTAATCATACCACCAAATTTTCCAATATTGAAGGAAACATGATCGGGAAGGTTGTTTTGGATCTCCTGAGCAACAATATCTTCATCCAGCATGAGCTGAAGCATGTTTTCCTCACCAAGCCTACTTTCGTATAGAGAGTGGATGATGTCTGAGACAATTCAAATTTTCATCTTCTGACAGAAAGAGTGGAAGAATTGTGCATGTCGGGGCAGAAAAGGGCACGATAGACACGTCAGCTTATGCCACCGTCCCAGATCACAAGTTGACTGTGTGTCTTCTAATTTATTGATAGTGGTGGCCCAAAAATCACCAGCACAATCAAAATACTGGGTGCTTTCTTTAGCGCCACTTTGACCACCTTCGTGCTGACCACCGGGTTTTGCCAAGGGTTCATCTTCTAGTAATTAATTTCTGATTGACGGTTTTCATGAGAATATTTTTTGTTTGGGCCTTGCATGACCACAGTTGTCAAGTTTTAATTAACTTGTAGTTAATGAAGATTTCCAAAGTATATTAGGGCAACCAGCATAGTTGCAGTTAAATACTGCTTGTATTTTCATTATTAAGGGTTGGACCTTGAGACTCTACATTGTAAAAGATTATTGTATTGGAGGACTGTAGTTTTTGTTGAGCATCAATAATAAGAGACCATTCACGGGATTCTTGAGCTATGTTAATGGTGATGTTTCTTCTTCTGTGTTAAATTTTTTTTCTCTGTATTTCATGTTGTGCATCAATTTTTCTGATTGTAAAATAGAAAATTTAGATTATTTGCTAAGAGAGCACCTTAATTATGTCTGTGTTTACTATCTTGATGTTTTCCTCTAAAGTATAGTTAAATAATTCTTAACTACTCTTTAGCTATTACTGAGCTCATTACTTTCTTCCATCTCATATTCACACTACCAGTAAGATCCAGTCAGCATAGTTAGCTTCCCTATGAATGCCCTTAAAACTTTGATGCACAATTCAGCCTTTTATGACTCCATAGCCCAATGGATTAAGCTCTACAGATCTATCTTTCCAACCAAAAAAATCAATCAAAACAAATAGCCATCATAATTTCTATAACTTGCCTAATATTAGCATTTATAACTATCAAGCTAAATCATAAAAAAAGAGAGATCCCTCTCTGGGTCTAGGAAGGCTAGGTCCTGGACTCCAAAGCATTTTGATGTTGTCCTCTGTAGTTTATTCTTACCAATATTATAAATTACAGGGCCACAACAGTGCCAAGGTTGTGAGGGCTCACAAGCATAAAAGGAAAGGGATGGTAGCCATATAAGGAATTCTAAATATTGATATTGTATTGTCGTTTAAAACTTTCTGCACGCTTCAGTTGTTTAGATAAGTCTTTTGTACTGTTTATCACATGGATTTTTCCGAGTGGAAATCCCACCCTTATCCTCGAGGGACTTTGAGTGCCCACTCAAGAAAGGTAAATTCTGAGCAGCAATTCAACATCTAGCATCAGGCCATCATTCTTTCCCTCCATGCAGCAACAGTCACCTACAGGAATTATGCATTCCAACAGTACGGTTTGAGAGGAAAGAGGAAGTTCCAAGCATCTCAGCTTGGAATCTTGTGTTGGGATTAGCCCTTCACTTATGAGTATATTTCAGAATTTTGAGAGTAGTATTATATCATCTAGTAGCAGGCTATAAGATTTATTTCCTCTTTGGTAGCGCAGTCACTTCCATCAATTAAGCAGTCCAACAGCTGTAGCTTCAGAAGAGGAGATAGAACTCAAGATTTATAGCTTGATATCCGGTGAGGGGATCATCCCTTCATCTGTTGAGTTGATTGGGAGTTGTAGCAGTCATTTTATCTTCCTATCAGCCCTATCACAATAGCTACCCAATAGTATTGTGCAGTTCATCCAATAGGAGTGCACTTTGCAACCCAAAAAGGGCCGAATTTCCAAAGTTAAAACTAGGCCAAACCATTTATGGGTTTTTCTAGGTTTTCTGAGTAGAACCCGTGGTTTAAATCCTGGATTTTCCTTAACACTCCAGCAGCCTCTCACACATGGTTCTTATTCTCAGCAACAAAATATTCCAGCAGCACTGTGCAGAGTGTAATATTCCTAATTAGCTTTCATCTAGTTGGAATATTATATGTTGCTTCTATTCATAGTTTAGATGAATAAGTGGGGTAGGGAGACCCTTAAATCTCTCTAGTAGGAATAAATCACTTCCAATATAGATGTGGATTAGTTTATATAGTAAAAATAAAGCCACTTTGGGTGTGAAATGGGGCAATGCATGTAGAGTGGATTCAGGTTGACCAAATCAACAACGCTGCCAAAGAAGAGAGTGGAGCTAGTGGGGACATCGTAGTTTTGGAGGAGGACTCTTTGCATGGAAGTAACCTCATAAATGTGTGGGGCCAAGGGTGAGGAAGCTCACCAAGAATATAAGGGAAGGGATGGAAGCCATGAGAGGCATTTATAATATTGTTTATGTTTGACTCTTATGACTTCTTGCATGCTTCAGTTGTTTAGCTAAATTTGTTGTATTGTTTAGTACAAGGGAATTTAGAGGCGGGAATCCCATACTCTATCTTGGAGGATTTGAGAAGGCTATCTAGGAGGAGTATTATGAGCTTAATTTCCACCATTTGGTAGTGGTCCAAGCATTCACCTATAGCCACAGCACAGTCTCCTTGAGGAACTACATTATTTTGTAGGGTGTTGCAGTGGAGGGGTGTAAAACCCTGTTTATGAGGTAGTTTCCTAGTGAAAGGAGCAGCCTTTCACCCGAAAAGATAGGGAGGAGAAGTTACAACCATATATTTGTCATTTCAGCCATATTACAACAAAGCTTCAGTGATATAGCGTGATTCAGCCATAGAGTTGTAGTCTGCACTTTTTTCATCTTGTGTATTTCAAGAAACCCTTGTCGGGTTATCTTGGCATTGTGTTTGAGAGACTAGTTCTCAATTTTCAGCTCTTTTTGAGTAATATATCAATAGATCCATTCATTTCTATTTTCCTATAGCAGTACCCTCACTAGGACTACATTTTCAAGTATTCTGACATTTCTGTGTTGCAGCATCCCTTGGTATTCTAGTGTTTCTGGGCTTTAGAGGCTTGTTTTCCTAGTTTGAGTGATTTGTTCCTCAACACATTGTATATTTTTCTGCTTTAATATATAATCTAATGGATCTATGATTTTCTCATATTTTTTGCATCATTATTTGCTGTACATTTCAGTTTGGTGTTCAATATTGCTATCTTTCGTAATTTGGAATACTATAGTGGTATCAGAGCTCTAATCTTGGCTCAGCTTGTGGGGCAATACATCTATAGCCATGGAGGAGAAAGAGATCCCAAAACTTCTTCTTCAGACCATGCAGACCATTGCAAAAGATATCAAGGAGATGAGATTCAAAAGATAGAAGGAATCCCCTAGAGGGTTTCACCATGGAGAAAGCTATGTCACTTCACATTTATGGTGGGAGCAATCAGTAGCACAACCTTTTTCACAACGCTCCACTATACCGACATTTCTATCATTGGAAGGTGAGGAAGGAGGGACTTTGAGGGAAGAAACCCTTGGTGAATATTTTTTGGAATATGAATCTCAATCCTGGAGGTTCAAGGAGCATTCAAACTTTTAGGAGTTATGTCAGACCAAGGATTGTAGCAGATCCTTCAATCACAATAAAAATGGAGGGTACATGCAAAACCAAGATCTACAGCACAGTTTGGGCAGATTCTTTATGCCCTCTTATGATGGATCACCCAAGTGCACAGCGAAGGCTTGGGTAGAGAAGCTGGATACCTACTTCCAACTCAACAGAGTTTCAGAAATTGAGGCTATCAAAATAGCAGCGCTGCACCTAGAAGTTGAAGCACATGAGTGGTGGTTTCATTGGCTATCTACACTTGGGCATGCTAGTATCACTTATTATTCAGACTTCACCCGGAGGTTGGTGGAGAGATTTGATCCCAGGGATTCGGAAGCACATTTTGTGGGGCTAACCAAGCTCAAGCAAATAGGATATTTAGAGACTTATATCTCTGAGTTTCTAAATCTTTCAGTCATGGTATCTGACCTCACTATGACTAGGAGAGTATGCATGTTCATTGATGGGAAGGTTGAACCATTGCATGGTTTGGTTAAATATACTAGACCAACTACGCTCTAAGAAGCTATGGAGAGGGATAGGGACCTACAGCATGCTTTACCCAAGACAAATTCCCCTTTTCAGCAAAATATCTCGTTTCACACAAAGGAGGATCAGGAGAAGAAATATCTTGATGATAATTCCCGGAGAGATCTACGGAAGAAGAAACTTTGTTTCACTTGTCGGGAGCCATGGGTACTAAACCACCAATGTGTTCCAGGGAAGGAACATTCTATTGATATATTTTCTAATGAAGAGAAGGATACCAGTGATGTAGCAGCAGGAGGATGTGCACCACCCACAAGAGATATAGTGGGACCATTTGCTCCAATGGGAGGAACTCTTGCAGCTTTGCAAGGAGTTCCCAAGTATCTAACCTTAAGGGTTAGAGGCACTATTCTATGGAAAAGAGTATCAGTATTGGTAGGCAGTGGAGCTACCCATAACTTTATTGACACACAGTTGGTGCAGAGGCGGGGAATTCACATAGAATATTTTGAGGGTTTCTCGGTTTTGGTTCCGAGAGCTAGAACCATGTCGTGTGCCAAATATGTTCCGGCATTAACCATCACTATGGGAACCTACACATTAATATACCACTTCTTTATGGTTGATATTCCAGACACCAATGTGATATTTGGTTTCCAGTGGTTGATCACCTTAGGGAAGGTTACCACAGACTAGGAAACATTAGAGATGGAATGGACAAAAAAAGGGAGTGGTAAACATCAGAAAATCAAAGGCATACACACCTATCCACCCCAGATTGTCTCAGCACATAGGATGGAGGCTAAATATCATAGAGGCGACATAGAGTGGGCAGTAGAACTACGTATGTCATAAGCAGGGAGAAAGGATTCACCAGTACATATAGATGTACATTCTATTTTTGACCGATACTCCACAGTATTTGGAGATATCCCACTCGGGAGACCTCCTGACCAAGGATTTGAGCACACTATTGAGTTGGAGCAGGGGATCCAAGCAGTGATCACCACACCCTATAGGCATCCCAAAGCCTACATGGATGAGATTGAAAAGGCCATTCATGAGCTTTTTGCCTTAGGACACATTTAGCCTAGCACTAATCATTTTGCCTCTTCTGTGGTCTTGTTGAAGAAGAAAAATGGCACATTGAGGATGCGCATTGATTATAGAGCCTTGAACAAAAATACCATAAAGAATAGATACCCAATTCCAAGGATTGATGAGTTGATGGATGAACTAAGAGGGTCCAAGTATTTTTCCAAGATTGATTTGAGATTGGGGTATCATCAAATCAAAGTGAGGGATCAAGACATCCCCAAGACAGCATTCCAATGTCACTATGGCCATTTTGATTTCTTGGTAATGCCTTTTGGGCTAACCAATGCTCCAGGAACATTCCAGTATTTCCTGAACCACACTTTCCGTGGTCACTTGAGGAATTTTGTATTGGTATTCTTGGATGACATTCTTATTTACAGCCGCACATTGGAGGAGCATTTACAACATATTGAAGCAGTATTACGCATTATTGAAGAGCAACAGCTCTATGCTAAGCTCTCTAAGTGTGAGTTTGGGCTCACCAAGATGCTCTATCTTGGCCACATCATTGGAGTATATGGGGTGAGAGTTCATGAAGAGAATATCCGTTCTATCAGAGATTGGCCCGAGCCAAAGAATGTCACAAAACTTCGGGGGTTTGTAGGCATCTTTACCTATTACTTGAAGTTTATAAAATGGTTCTCTCAACCAGCAACACCACTTACAAATATAAATAAGAAGGGAGCTTTCAGTTGGACAACCACAGCGTAGAGAGCTTTTGATAAGCTCAAGGAGGTGATGAGTAGCTGCCCGGTATTAGTTCTGCCAAATTTTACCCAACCCTTTGTGTTGGAATGTGATGCTTTGAGAGACGGTATTGGAGCAGTATTGATGCAAAGGGGAAACCCCATAGATTTTAAGAGTCTGAATTTGTTTCCAAATTAGAGACTATACCCCATATATGATAAGGACATGATGGCTATTATGCATGCTTTAGCCAATTTCTGGCGATATTTGGTGGGTAATAGATTCTGAATGAAGACTGATCATAATAGTCTTTGATTCTTTCTTGAGTAGAAGAAGCTTCAAGATAGGCAGATGAAATGGGTGAGTAAGATCCATGAATATTACTTTGGCATATAATATGTCAAGGGGAAGAGAAATGTAGTGACAAATTCTCTATATCGGAGGCCAGCAGCACTGTCCTTGATGAGCATGGATATAGATTGGAAGGCTCAGTTGCTAGTGGAATTTTCCAAAGACCACTTTGCATGTGAGATCCTAGATGGATAGGTGACTCATGAGAGGTATAGAGTGATGGATGAGGTCATCTATTACTGATATCCGGTCTTCTTGGCTAGAGATTCTAAGCTCAAGAAAAATATTTTGCAGGAATCACATGATTCACCACTTGCCAGGCATAAAGGATTCACCAAGACATACCGAGATATTCAGGAGAGATTCTCATGGAAGGGTCTCAGGAGGATGTGCTCCAACACATCAAGGAATGCATATTTTTCTAGCAGAACAAAGGAGAGCACAACCATCCCGCAAGATTATTATAGCCACTCCCTATTCTGAATGGAAAATGGGAAAGTATTTCCATGGACTTCATCACCGATCTACCTAGAGTTTAGGGTATGGATTGTATCTTTGTAGTTATTGATCGACTAAAAAAGTATTCACATTTATTTTCTATTTTTTCACGATATACTGCTTCACATGTAGCCAAGCTCTTCTTTAGAGATATATTTAGACTTCATGGTCTCCTAAAGACCATAGTCAGTGATCGAGATAGCCGCTTCATGGGTGGCTTTTGGCAAGATATTTTTCGGTTAGTAGGTACTGAGTTGACACCAAGTACCAGCTATCACCCACAAACCGATGGAAAAACAGAAATATTAAACAAGTGGTTGGAAGGCTACTTGCGAAACTATGTTTTGAGGTAGCAAAGAGCATGGTTGCGCTGGCTCTATTTGGGGGAGTATTGCTAGAACACAACCTTTCATATTTCCATTGGCATGACCCCATTTTGAGCTCTTTATGGGTATGATGCGCTATCATTTTTTGATGTGATGTTTGGATAAATTAAAGCTCCTAGAGCAAAGGAGTGGATTCAAAAGGGTCATAATTTACTCCGGGCCCTCAAGGACAGCATTGCTACAGCACAGAACCAACAGAAGATATATGCAGACCGTGATCGGATAGAGAGGCAGTTTGAGGTGGATGATTTGGTCTATCTTCGTCTTCAACCATATTTACAGTCGACACTTAAGGAAAAAGGGGCTAGAAGCTTAAACCTCGATTCTATGGGCCATACAGGGTGATCCGTCATGTTGGAGAAGTAGCATATGAGCTAGAGCTTCCTATTGGGAGCAAGATCCATAACATTTTTCATGTCTCATGCCTCAAGAATTCCATTGGACAACATGTGGTCACCACCATGGATCTCCCACCTATTGATGATGAGGGCTGTCTATTTTTGCAACCAGAGGCTATCTTGGGTACTCGGGAGAGGCAGCTAAGGAGGCGGGTGATTAAGGAATATCTGATTCGATGGAGGAATCTTCCTGATGATGATGCCACTTCGGAGGGAGAGAATATTTTGTAGCATCCTTCTTTACTGTTGCTTGAGGACAAGAAAAATTTTGGAGGGGAGGACTGTAATATTCCCATTTATTTTTCAGCTAGTTGGAATATTATATGTTGCTTCTATTCATAATTTAGATGAATAAGTGGGGTAGGGAGACCCTTAAATCTCTTTAGTAGAAATAAATCACTTCCAATATGGGTGTGGATCAGTTTAGATAGTCAAAATAAATCCACCTTGGGTGTGAAAGTGGGCAATGCATGTAGACTGGGTCAAGGTTGACCAAATCAACAACCCTGCCAAAGAAGAGAGTGGAGTTAGTGGGGACAGTGCAGTTTTGGAGGAGGAGTCTTTGCATGGAAGTAACCTCATAAATGAGTGGGGCCAAGGGTGAGGAGGCTCACCAAGAATATAAGGGAAGGGATGGCAGCCATGAGAGGCATTCAGAATAGTATTTGTGTTTGATTCTTATGACTTCTTGCATGCTTCAGCTGTTTAGCTGATTTTTTTGTACTGTTTAGTACAAGGGCATTTCCAGGCAGGAATCCCATACTCTATCTTGGAGGACTTGAGAAGGATACCTGGGAGGAGTACTCTGAGCTTCATTTTGACCATCCATCATTGGGCCAAGCAGTCACCTACATCCACAACCCAGTATCCTTGAGGAACTGCGTTATTTTGCAGGGTGTTGTAGTGGTGGGGTGTAAAAACCTATTTATGAGCTAGTTTCCTAGTGAAAGGAGCAGCCTTTCACCTGGAAAGCTAGGGAGGATAAGTTACAACCATATCTTTTTCATTTCAGCCATATTTTAGCAGAGCTTCAGTGACACAGTGTGATTCAGCCACAGAGTTGCAGTCTGTACTTTTTTCATCTTGTATATTTCAAGAAACCCTTGTCGGGTTATCTTGGGATTGTGTTTAAGAGACTAGTTAGCCATTTTCAACTCCTTTTGAGTAATATATCAGCAGATCCATTCATTTCTATTTTCCTGTAGTAGTAACCCTCATTGGGACTGTGTTTTCATATATTCTGACTTTTCTGTGTTGTAGCGTCCCTTGGGATTCTTGTGTTTCTGGGCTTTGGAGGCTTGTTTGCCTAGTTTGAGTGATTTGTTCCTCAACACATTGTATATTTTTCTGCTCTAATACATAATCTATTGGATCTATGATTTTCTCATATGTTTTGCATCATTATTTGTTGTACATTTAATTTTGGTGTTCAATATTTTTGTCTCTCCTAATTTTGAATATTACACAGAAGCAGTCCTTCCAGTAGCAGCAACATAACATTTCCAGTGCTAGGATTTATAGTTATTCTAGCCACTTCTTATTGGCTTGAGTGCATTTTCTTTAGAGAATTATGTAATTTATCTTGTTTTTTATTATAATGATATGACTGAGTTTTTTTTTCCCATGGTTATGATCTCTTAATGTAATTTCCAGATCCAATATATTTCCGGCATTTTTCATACTTTAGTGTTATATTCCTGTTTTTCTTTATTTGGAATTTTACATATGTTTTATGTTCCTATCTTTTCCATTTTGGAATATTACACCAAATCAGGTCAGACCTGTGGAATTGGAAAGAATATTCAAAGGGCTACTGAAAGAACGAAGATAAAATCTCGAGGATCCGAAATTACAGAGATACATCAGTTTCAATATTGAGCTCCTCAAAAGCAAGAAAAAGGTGTTTATTTTTTTTTTCAAATTGCATAATTCTTGTTTGAAAAATCAGTTTGAAATGATTCCAAGGGCATTTAGAATCATAGATATCAGTATTGGATTCTCCCTAAAAACAATTCAACACCCATTAAGCCCTCATAAGGCTCTACTATGACTCATGAAGAGGAAGAAGTGCAGCATGATATGTCAAAATTACAAGACCAAGTGCACCAAATTTTTCTCTCGCAAAGAGTAACAAAAAATGAAATGGAAGTTTTGAAGAAAGGCATGGCAGCTAAGATTGATGGTTTGAAGAAAGGTGTGGAAACTAAGATGGATGGTTTAAAGAATGGCATGGAAGCTAATATGGATGGCATGGAAGCTAAGATGGATGACATGGAAGCTAAGATCGATGAAAAAATTAAAAACAACATGGAAGACATGAATAATGATCTAAAAGCAGACATGGAAGGTTTGACAAAGTTGATACAAGAAATGGTTCCTAATGGCGAAAAGGTAGTAGAGGAAACTCATGATGAGAACAAAATAAATGTTAATCGTGATTTCATAAACTCTAATGTTAGATTGAAGACCCACCATATTCCAAAGCTCGATATGAGGAATTTTGATGGCAAGGATCTTGTAACATGGATACTACAGATGGAGCAATATTTTGATCTCCATAATGTGAAAAACACATAAAAGGTATGCATTGCAACTTTGTATTTAGAACAAAATACATTTGTATGGTATCGATGGCTTAGCTCTCATAAAAAAAATTTCACTTGGTCAATTTTTACGGAGAAAATGATAGCACATTATGAGGATACAAAGAGAAACACATTCTCTAGCCAATTGATAAATCTTAAACAAAAGGGTTCAATGGTGGAGAACATTGACTTCCAAAAATTGAATATAAGGGTAATTGATATTCTAGAGGAACATAAGATTGATGTCTTCATAGGGACTTTAAAGGATAACATCCAACATGAGGTTTACCTTTCGAAACCTAATTCATTGGAGAAGGCATTCAAGTTGGAAAGAAAAATTGAAAGTAAAATTATGGCAACAAGGAATCGTACCACTCACATCTATAAAGTTGGAAGTGTTTCTACTCCTAGAATTCCACAACCTACAAGGTTGACACCACAGCAATTGGAAGAAAAAAGAGAAAAAGGGCTTTGCTACAGTTGTGATAGAAAATACACTAAAGGTCAAAAGTGTGATGAGAAGAAATTATTTTACATAGATTGTGAAGAGAAGAAATAAAATAAGCAAGAAACTTCAAAAGAAGAGGATATACACCAAGAACCAACCCTATAGAAAGAAGAAATGAGTTTTACCATATCCTGTAATGCATTGGCAGGAATTACCACTCCTCAAACTCTCAATATAGAAGGACATATAGAGAAGAAAAATGTAATAGTGTTGATTGATTTGGGTAGTACCCATAATTTTATTCATTGTAAGGTAGTGAAGGAATTGAATTGCTTTCTATACCCAACACCAGAGTGTCGAGTGATGGTTTAAAATGGAGGAACTATAAATTTCTCTTGAAAATGCCATAATATAAAGCTAACCATGGGGGAATATGTATTGAATAGTCCAATGCTTTCCATTCCAATGGGAGGTTTAGATGTTGTACTAGGAGTAAAATGGTTACAATATTTGGGGACGATAGCTTTTAATTTTCAAGAATTTTCTTGAAAAAATTTTTGAAAGGAAAGGAAGGTTAATTATGAGGTATCACAGGGAAGACGAGAAAGATAATAAGCTCTAATGTCATGAAAAAGCTTCTGAATAAATAACAATGAGGCGTAATTGCACAATTATGCTCACTAGGAGTTCCAACATCAAAATCATCTATTTCTCCAGATCTCCAAAAAGTCTTGGATAATCATTCCAAGGTGTTTGAAACTCCCAAAGGACTCCCACCTATTTGTGATCATGATCATGCTATTCATTTTATTCTAGGAATTGTTCCTCCAAACATCAAGCCTTACAGATATCCTTATGTCCAAAAGAGCGAAATTGAATGTATGATTGCAGAAATGCTAGAGGCTGGTATAATTCAACCTAGTCAAAGCTATTTCTCTACTCCAGTAGTATTGGTGCACAAGAAGGATGGATCATGTTGCATGTGTCTGGATTATATGGAGCTCAATAGCCTCACTATTAAAGATAAATTTCCCATTCCTGTGATTGATGAATTATTTGATGAATTATATGGGGAAAATTATTTTACCAAGTTGGATATTCATTCAGGATATCATCACATTAGAATGAAGACTGAAGATATTCCAAAAATATCATTTCAAACACCTGAGGGTCATCATGAATTTTTGGTCATGCCTTTTGGCCTTACCAATGCACCTTCTACATTTTAAGGGTTGATGAATTCCATTTTCAAACCCTTCCTTAGAAAATTTGTGTTAGTATATTTTGATGATATACTAATCTACAGAAAGTCGTCCAATCAAAGGAAAGTATTTATGGAAATTTATTTATGAGAAGGAAATGTTGGAAATACTACATGCACTAAAGAAATGGTGACCTTACCTAATGGGAAGACACTTCAAGCTAAAAACTAATCATGACAGTCGTAAATACCTTTTAGAACAAAGCCTATATTCAGAAGAGGAGCAAAAATGGGTCACAAAGATGTTGGGTTATGACTTTGAAATCATCTACAAAAAAGGGAAGCTAAATGTTGTTGCAAATGCAGTCTCAAGAAAGGATGAGGAGGTGGAAGCATTGCTTTGTGCCATTTCTATTATCCAACCAAATTGGATAACTAAAGCAATGGAGGAATGGAAAAATGATGAAGAAGTGTGGGCACTCATTCAAAAGTTGCAGCAAGATCCCTATACATCTGATACATTTAGTTGGAAAAATGATTCCTTATGGTACAAATATATGTTATATCTTTGTAATAATTCCCAACTAAAACAAAATATTCTTGTGGAATTGCACACCTCTCCCTTAGGATGACACTTAGGATTTTTTAAAAATTACAAAAGGGTGAAGAAATAATTTTTTTGGGATGGCCTTAAATCTGATATTCAAAAGTTTGTGGCAGAACGTTTGGTTTTCCATCAAATAAAGTTGAGACAATTAAAACCCTAGGTCTACTACAACCTTTATCCATTCCAAGTCAACGTTGGGTGGAGGTTTCAATGGAATTCATCACAGGTTTACCTAAGTCTGAAGGAAAGAGTGTCATCATGGTGGTAGTTGATATACTTACCAATTATGCACACTTTTGTGCATTATCTCATTTATTTAAAGCAATTACAGTTGCTAACACATTTATGGAACAATTAAAAACCCAAATATTATTGTAAGCGACAGAGATCCCATTTTCACTAGAAATGTTTGGACAAAATTATTTTTTGATTTGGGTACTCAACTAGCTCATAACTCATCTTATCAGCCTCAATCCGATGGGGAAATTGAGATAGTGAATAAATGTTTAGAAGGATATCTTCATTGTTTTGTATCTAATAAAAAAACACAATGGGTCAAGTGGTTACCTCTGGTTGAATGGTGGTATAACACTTCCTTCCATACTGCAGCAAAAATGACCCCATTTATGGCACTTTATGGATATCATCCATCATCCATCACATCTTTAAGAGAAAATTGTAAGTTTCAATCATTGGAATATCACATCAAGCATCAACAAGAATTTATCCAACTCTTAAATGATAACCTAAATTTGGCGCAAAATCGAATGAAACAATAGGCATATCAATATCGTAGTGAGAAAATTTTTGATGTAGGAGACTGGGCATTTCTACTACTACAACCATACAAAAAAAGTCCCTCAAGAAAGCTAAGAAGGATAATAAATTATTGCCAAAGTACTATGGTACTTATAAGGTGTTACAAAATATTTGTACTATGGCATACAAATTGGAGCTTCCTGCTTCTTCTCAAGTGCACCCAGTTTTCCATGTTCCAGGCTTAAAGAAGGTTATAGGTGACAAACTTCTAGTTCAAGCAATATTTCCAAAACTTGATGAGGAAGGAAAAATCATATTGGAACCTAAAGCAGTCACAGAAACAAGAACTTGATAGCGACGAGATTGATCAATTTCAAAGTATCTCATCAAGTGGAAGAACTTACCCACTGGATATTCCACACGGGAGGATGACAATTTTATAGAGAAGCATCTAGAGCTACTCAAGCATTGAGGACAACATTTTTTTGAAGGAGAGGGTCATGTTAGGTCCCTATATTACTAGTGTAGTCCCTTTTTGTTGTTAGTGTGTCCCCCTTATTGTTATTTTTTTACCCCTGTAGTCCCCATATTATTATTATTGTGGCCCATAAAATCCCACTATTTCTATTGTTGTGCCCTTACATTATTATTGTTAAGTCAACTAGGATTATATTGTGACCCCGTGGACTCCTATATATAGAAAGGAGGTTTTTTCATTTGTATCATCCAAGAATTTTTCATTTATGTAATGTAAAGGAGGTTGCCCCCTCAAAGTGGTTGATTTATAAGGCATTGATCTCTCTTTTATTCTATTTTGGGAGTTGGTTTCTTAACAAAGAGTGTTCAGAGAGTTGAATAATCATCTCTTTTCTACACCAGTGCTCACATTACCAGACTTGTAGCAACCATTTGAGATCGAAACAAATGCCTCTGACTATGCTATTGGGGCAGTACTTACACAGCAGGGGCATCTAGTGGCATATCACAGTGAGACACTTTCATACATAGTCCGAAATTTTCCCACCTATGACAAAGACATGTATTCCATTGTGAATTTCTGCCAAAAATGGAAGAATTACATTTTGGGGAAGGAAATGGTCATCCACATAGATCACCAACCCCTGTAGTTCATATAGACATCAGGGAAGTTTCAGAACAATTGCCATCAGAAATGGGCCACATTCATGAAATAGTTCCTTTTGAGCATCAAGTACAAGAAGGGAAGTGCTAATAATGTTGCATACTGCCTCAGCCAACCATCGATCGTGGTGTTAACCATTGTTCTTGAATCTTGTGGGCACGAGACTTCGGATTGGTCGCATCTCTACAAAAGTGAAATAGAATTCGGCAACATATACTAGACACTCCTAGAGGGTAAGAAATTTCCAAAATTTCACCTCCAGGATGCATTGTTATGCCACCTGGGACACCTATGTGTTTTTCCAAGCAAGCTTGCCAAGATGATTTTCGGAAGCACACTACAGTCGGTTTGTTGGAAATTTCAAGGTTGATAAAACAGTGGCAGTACTACAAAAGTATTTCTATTGGCCGAACCTTTGACATGATGTCAGGATGTAAATTAGATCCTCCACTGCCTGCGCCAATCTCAAATCGACCATCAAGAATCAAGACCTATATACTCCACTGTCTACCCCTAGTTGGTCATGGGAATCCATCTCATTGAATTACATCTCGAGCCTTCATTTTATCGAGCATGGCAATGATTGTGTTTTTGTGATCGTTGACAAATTCTCTAAGATGGCCATTATGGCGGCTTGCAAGAAGAATATCATAGCAGAATCCACTACTAAAATCTTATTTGAGAAAGTGTGGGTACACTTTGGTATCCCACATTCCATTATCTTACATCAGGACAACAGGTTCCTTAATAAATTTTGGTCAAGTATTGGGTCAATGCTAGATACCAAGCTCACTAAGTCCACAACTTTCCACCCCCAAACTGATGGCCAAACATAGGTCATCAATAGGATGATCGTACACATTCTGTGCATGTACAACTCAAAGCATCGAAGTACATGGCATGAAAGCCTCCCCTATTTCCAGCACATCTATAATCAGGCTCTCCACAGCTTAACTAGTCCAAACCCCTTTCAAGTGGGCCTGAGACTCCAGACACTATGTCCCATTGATGTGGCCATACCATTTGCAGCTACTCAGGCAGATCCAGCTCATGTCTAGTCTGAAGCCTACAAGGGGAAAAAATTCATTGAGCGCATTCAGCACATTCACCAACAGGTCCATGACATATTGGACAGAGCCAATGCTAAGTACAATAAGCGACATGATGAGCATCGGGTGCCACACAATTTCCAAGTGGGCAACAAATTTTGGGTACATTTGCAGAAGGATCGCCTCGTTGAGCCCCACTCCAAGCTTTTCCTACTTTGATATGGGACATATACCATCACAAGGCTATAGGGGACAATGATTTCAAGCTCAGTATGCCACCATTCCTTGGTATGCACCCAGTGTTCAATGTGGACTACCTTTGGCCCTACTTTCCACCACTGTTGGACACATCCAACATTGTAGAGCAACTCAAACCAACAGAGTTAAAACCATACTGCATGAAAGAATCCACAATTTATCGAATCATGGACACACATATCAAGAACACATGCCAGTAGAGGATCCAACTATATCGAGTTGTCAAATCTGGCCAACTATTTCACAAGGGCAAGTGGTTCACCAGGGACAAGATTCAATAGAAATTTCCTCACCTCATGGAGGCTCTGCACATAATGGGGACCACTACTTCCTGATGGGGGAGGAATGATCCAGGTGGATATTGGTGGTCACCCACCTATTCCACCTAGACCTCCAGTCGATTTCATTAGTTTCTTTGTTTATAGCAGCATTTACTATTTTTAGTAGTTTTTCGGGTCCTAAACTTTCAGAGCAGTTTTGAATCCCTAAATGGATTTTTTTTTTAGGTTTTCAGTAGGCTCGCAGCCAAAGGCACGGGCATGTGGAAAATATTTTAGTACTCAAATAGATCTTTCCAGTGATATATCATATGCACCAAACAGAGATAATATGACCAAGTTTTGACCCCGGGAAGTTGGTTGTCCAACTAAACCCAACAGGGCCCACAAATTATTGTCGTTCCATCTCCTAGGGTTATAATTTTTATTGTTTATGGTTTCCCAATGTTATTCAATAATAAAAAGGCCCTTGAGCCTCATTTTAACACAGTTCAGAGGCATGTAGCCTCCACATCTCTTCTCATAGATAAGCTACCATCGCCCAAGTTAGTTTATTTCCATTATGTTTGTAATCATATTTCATTTGTTTGATATTAATGAAATGAAGTATATTTTTTGTTGAATATCTATGTTTTTTTTTCTTTCTATATTTTATTGCGTTCCTACATAAATCCGGATCACCACAGTTCTAAAAATATATGTTATGTTCGGTTTTTTTCCAAATAAGGAAACCTTTTTTAATGAGAGAATTGTATTGTGCCTATGTATTATTGAGATAATATTATAATTAAGAGAGAGGAGATTATGTGAGAGAGAAGAGGAGGTTGTAGTGGTTGTGTTGTAGGTTGTAATCTCTTCATTTTGTTGCAAAGAATAAAATAATTATGGCTAAATTAGGTGAACAACAAACACTGTTATCTCATTTGTATTATTTAATTCATTGTTTTATTTCTAGATTCATTTTTGTTTTATTTCTCTATGATTTTATTCCTAACAAATTGATGGAGGTAGGTGTCCATTCTCTTCACTTATTTTCTACCAAGAACTATAAGAGCCAACGTATGATGGTCATTCTTTACAGAAAACCATGTGGGAATATTGTTATTTATCTCTACCACTAACTAAACATAATAGTTTTTTTTATTTTTAGGGAGTAAAACATAATTCATGGCTATACTCAATTTTCTTCATACTTTATCCTTGAATTATATTAGGCCATGTATTTTTTATATGCTTTGTGTCTATTTAATCCATTGGGATCTAAATAACTCTTCGCTCACTTTTATATGAGGCACAACACCATTGTAAGTTCATTAATTCTTTGTAACGAAAAATTATTTGAATCCATGGATGATAGGCATGAGCTTCTATATCTCATGAACAAGACATGTGACATATCCACTTTCTTTTTAGTACATATTTTTCCCACATTTTTTATATCTCTTTGTTCACATGTTTTCATTTGTTAAGTATACAATCATTTGAATAAGTGTAATATATATATGTACTCCCCAACTAACCTTTTCAATGATCACATTGCCTCTTCATAGTTACAATGGAATACATATCTCTTGGAAGTAATTTCTCTTTGAATAATTTTTAATTGTTAGAAATTATAAACATACAATGTCATTGAGCACACATAAACCCCCTTTATTTGTTGATTGTATGGCAAGATTTATTAAAAAAATATAAAATACTTAATGGTTACTTACCTGAGTAGTGCTAAGAAACACACACTTGACATACCATTGACCAAACGCTACTTTCGAGTTGTATAATAACATTTTTGTCTTCAATTGGGTGTATCTTGAATGTATCCAAAAAGAGGGATGGTGGAAGAAAATTTTGAGCTTCCAAAGAAGCTATTAGCGATATGAGAATCATCTCCTCACTCTTCTTAATGGAATGCATTTAACAATATTTCCTTCATGGCATGCATATCCTATAAGAAATATCCCATACCAACCTTTGTCTCATTTTTTTTGTCTCCAACATGTGAATAACTAGTGTTACTGTAGAAATTTTGAATCAATGACATAGGGTATAGTGGGAATTAAATAGTTGATTAGGAGTCATCTTGGTATCAACCATGCTTGGTATCTTGATATTCAATCTATTCTTGTTTAGGAATCATCTTTTGATTATTAGTGTGCAATGGTATTAGTAGACATATTGTATGTTTTTTAAATTCTAAATGAAAAAATATTGTGCACTAAATCAATTATATTTGTAAATGGAATGCATTTAGTCTGTTCAAACAGTAGACCAAACATTTATTAGAAGCATGGAATTTTTTTCCGATACTCATGCAAAAAATCACTTTATAAAACAAATGTCCAACAAAGCAATACATTTACAATGAAAAACCATTTGAATATTTGATTGACATTATATTACATGTGGGTTATAAGTATATGTTGGAGTACAATAATGTACAACTTGAGTAGGGCTGTTATAGCATCATTTCTCACCTTCACATGATTCATGATTGCTTTGATGGTTTTGGGCACCCATTCCTACAGACTTGGACAAATTCACTTAAAAACAGTGTAAAAATCCCCATACGCGACTATGCCCGTACTTTTCCACTTGTATACGCGAGTCCAGCTGCACTTTTCTGTGTATGCCATTAAAAATGATTAAAAAATATATAATTATTCCCTATTTTTGGGCTGGGTTGATGGTTACTCAGGTAGTTCAACCACCCCAGCACGTGGCCAACTGTTTCCAACTGTTGAAACTACTTGGAGGGAGTATAAAAACCCCTCATGTGTATGGCCTAAAGGAGAGAGAGAATTATTGATATTATACTCTGTTGGTATTCCCTATCCAAGTCTGATTCCCCGTGCCTCCTGCACTTTCCCAGTTCATTATAGGAAACCCTTGTTTCCTTGAGATGCTCATCTCCTTATATGTCATCTCGTATGCACCAGTTTGGAAGGAGTCTTAGCGAGGCAAGGGCTGGACGGATCCGGACGACGGTCTACTCGAAGGCCGTGGGAGGATTCAGGTGATCTCTCCACTCGTTACTTTTGTACATGCTATTTATAATACAGAAGTACCATGCTGTTCCCGAAATATACGTGTTAGTGTATGCTTATATGTATGAGAATATTGTTATTTAAGCATTCATTATGATTTATCTGATGTTTTATATCGATTTCACTAACATTTAGAGTAGATATATGCTGTACAACCAGTTCTTCGTGCTTGTTTCTTCTTGTCTTTCAGGTTAAGAAGGAAGGACGGTTGCTGGGGGTTTGGACCCCGCGGGATCTGCTTCAACCGTAGGACCTACGGGTAACTTTCTCATTCTACTCTATTTAGTTTTTCTGAACGTCCATGGTTGTGTGAGTCCTTCTTAAGTAGCATGCCCCTGCTCTGTGGAGGTTGTAACCCAACGAACCTCTAGGGTGATATTCCCCGAAACAAGGGCTAATCGTTAAAAACATGTGTTTTCTCTTTGGAGGTAACATGTTCAATTCTAAAGGGGGAGAAATTTGTACACATGAGAAAGCTATTATTTGTAGACATTTGTGTTCCACTAGAAAGACATTGACAAGTCTCAATTTATCTTATGGGATAAAAATTTTCAAGTGACATGTTGAGCTCTTAATTAGCCTTGAGCCCTAAAATATTTAGCTTATCTTAAATTCCATCTTCAAAATGAGTGGAGGTGCTTTATGGGTTTCCGATATGAATTTCATGGAAAAATTTTGGAGTATCAATTCTTGCAAGTGACATGTTGAGCTCTTAATTGGCCCTTAGCCCTAAAATATTTAGTTTATCCAAAGTTCCATCTTCAGAATAAGGGGAAGTCCCTGATTAATATCCCTAGGATATGATTTCCATAGAAAAATGTTGGATTATATAGGGGTAATTGAACAATTTGTAAGTAGTTATGTTGTTTTTAATTACCTTTTTTTATAATTAATGGAAGTACAAGAAACATGTAATTATATATAATACTTTTCCATAAGACATAAAACTTGTAGGAAACAAAGTAAAAATTGGAGCCAAGAGATTACATGAAGCATGGCTTTGAATAAACATGTATTATATATGAACCATTTATCACTCTGGTACATTTTTTGATATACACAATCATAAATATTATGTTATAAGTTTAGATATACTCATTACATGTATTCGTTATCTATAAATCGAATGCAAAAGAAGAAAAACAAAATCCAACTATTAAAAAAACATTACAAATATTCCTTACAAGTATTGAAAAAATGAGACATATATAAGTAGCTTGAACAATGATAATAATTGAAGAGATATTTCAAGTTTTATATTTTTTTAAAATTGCTCTATAAAAATGAGACATTTTGTTTAGAATGGAATTGGTATGACAATTGATCACCAATAAGTGCCACCATTATTTTTAACAATTTAATTATTTTAGGCCTTTATATTGTCCTATTTTTTGAACCTTTGACATGATAAAATGAGTTTCTTAATCTATTGAGGTTTTTTGTGTTATAAAATATTGCATTGTAACAATTTACATATAAATAACTTACATTATTACAATGTACATAGTGTAATCCATTTATATATTTGTTTTAATGATCTATCACATTTATGTAAAATCATATCTAAATACATTAATAAAACTATAAAAATTAATATTGTTATAAAATTTATTAGATTTTATAATAATAACTATATTAGAGAGGACATTTCATCCTAAAAGTGTCCATGAAATTTTCACATAATTCCATGTCATAATATAGAAACCAATCAAAATCCTTTACATTTAAAAAGAAGTACAAGTTTTAAATAATTTTAAATTGTTTGATTTGAGTATCTATCAAATATTTTATTATTAATTTGGTATCAGCTAAATATTTTTTTATTAATTTGGGGATTAGTAAAATATTTTATTAATATTATTTACCTACCTTACCCATATGAATTAGAATATCAAAAACGTTATTAATGAAATATAAATAAAAAAAAGACGAATTTCTAAATTATGGCAAAAAATATAAAATACATAAGTTAAAATTAAAAAAAAAAACATTCTAACTAAAAATATAAAATATATAGTTAAATATAAAAAATTAAATACTTAAATATAGTAAATATAAAATAGTTAAATGACTAAAATTGTATTCATTAAAAGACAAATTATTGGATTCTGGTAAAAAAAAAATTATTTTCCAGGGAAAATTGTAGCCTCAGTGGACAACGCCATTAAAATAATACCAAAAAAATAGTTAAATATAATATATATAACTATATAGTTACATAGAGAAATATGAATAAAAGTAAAAAAATAAAAAATATATTAAAAAACTATTAAAAATTATGCTAATAAATATGGTGGAACATAAATAAAAATAAAGTAATATTTTCACACCACAATAAAATTTAACGCTCAAACAATATAATATAGAGTATTTTATTCAATTGAATATGAAGTATTATATTCAATAGAAAAGTGTTGTATTCATTTTATTCATCATCGTTCCCTTTGATTATTTTCACTCAAGGGTGTTTTTAACTTATTGTTATTCACTATGTCTTATACATAGATCAACATTTTATTTTTTTATAACTATAATACAAGCACTAATTCTCCAGACAACAACAATAACATGGTTTTTTTTTAATGATATTGTTATTTTTATAATTATTGTTATTTTTATTATTATTGAAATTCATTAATTAATACTATATCTTTAGATTGTTTTTATTTTTTCTTTTTTTTCTTTTTTTTTCTTCTTGGAGAAATTTTATATTATTATAATAGTAAACCAGAGTACAAAATTTGTCTTCGGGGCTTTTCTAACTTCATTTAGACCAAAGACGATAGTGAGGGAGTCAGATAATGCGGGAGATATAACCATACAACCATTATTTCTGATAGGCTATACAACCTTACAAAACAAAAAGGTGTCAAAACAAACAGAGGACCTGAGAACATCATGTCACGAGGGTGGTTGAGGAGGAAGCCCATGAGGTGTTGCAAGGAGGCCATCTCTCTCATTCATGTAAAATTGATATGCTCCACTCAAGCCTCCAAGACGTGTAGTCAATCGTTGATGCGTCATTAGTTCCGGCGAATGCTCTCCAACTGTTCCAGAGTTTCACTAGTGCTGAATTGAATATCATTCATGTATGCCACCAATTCATTTATATCTTTGTAATGGTGTTCTCTGAGGATGTCCAGGTTAGCATGGACTCCTCATAGTTGTTCAAAAATGGATTCCAGCATAGTCAGAGCCTCTACTCATCCTGGTGAGAGACTGTGATCGTGAGCCACCTCTCCCACCCTTTTCGCGCTTTTTGAATCCTCCGAAGGCATACTCTAGTAGTTGGCTTAACGCCCGACAAGACCATGTTTACCCCCACCATGGTGAGGATAACCTCGCTGACAAGGCATGGCTGGCGACCCCCACAAACCCCTGAATAGAAATACATAAGAGACCACCATTGTAAGGCCCACGAGACGAATCGCGATGACCGAGCATGACAAATGTACTTAGACGTGATAGGCAGTCAATTCAGCGACCATGCGACGAAAAAAAGGTTGGGAAGCGACGAAACTAACTATGCGTAGTGGAAGGGTGTACATCAATCGACACAGCGACGAACGACACTTCGATGACCATGTGACGTACGATTGGTGACCAAGCGACGAAGAGAGCGTCAGCCAAGTCGGGCGTGTGAAATGGCTAAGTGTTGGGCATGGAGAACTTTTAGGAAAACCTTGGCGGTGAGCTGACATAATGAAATGAAATGTCACACCATGACTGAGGGGCCTCGCAGATGAAGAAGGGTCAGCTTCATGGGTGAAGATCCCCAACTGTGGAGTAAATGTATGTGTTGGAACGTATATACATAGAAGGTCATGTGAAGAGGAGAAAGGCATCAAATTGAATCAACCAATCCTTTATCATGGGACAGCAAGTAGCCTTAGGCAAGCAAGAGAAATCTCAGCTCGAGAGTAGGGTCGAAGGTTGGAAGCAGAACCGAACAGCAGAAATGTGTTCACAGACTGGGTCGAGTCGAGTCATAGTCATTCAGGAATGTGCCCGCACCGCGAGCAGACAATAGGTCGTGCCATGGGTCAAGTTGGGTGGAGAAGACCGCAGCGCGTTCATCACAGCATGCAAGTCGGGTGTTTCTGGCAGCGCGTTCAACGGTAGCATGCAGGGTTGGGTCTGTTTGAGAGGTGCATTCACAGCGACGTGTGAAAGGCATGAACCAAGACTGTAGAAACATCATGCAACAAGCTAAGTCAAGTCAAACATGACTCGAACACATTCAAAAAATGCATGTCCGTGACCCCGGTGACCCGCCTGAATGCATGTTCAGGCAGAAGTTGGAAAACACTTTTGGAAAGGGAACTTGGATTCCTTGATGGTTGTTTGAGTTGTTGGGAAGATTTTAATATTAGACCAAGACACAACCATGATTTGGCAAGAGTGTAAGAGTTTACATAGGCTTGGCATGTATGATTATGTAAAATTGTACATTATTATTGAAACATAATATTGGGCACTCATATTTGGGAGTTTCCCCTCCCATGAATGTATGGGAATTCATGTGGATTTAATGTTGATGTTTAATGTTGTTTTTATATCTGCTGCATATTGATAAAGAACACTAGAAGATAATTGACTAAGTGTTAAAGATAAGATTATTCTACTTACTCAAGTATTGTTAAAAAGAAAACGTAAGGTAGTGTCATACCCGCTACAAGTGGTTGAAAGAGTACCACAAGTGTAGGGTTGTGACAGGTGGTATTAGAGCTTGATTTAGGGTGAGTCGAGCTACGTGATTTTTTGAATTCTGATCCCACTTCTACTTCATACCAGGTGTTATCAGAGCTCGTTTTGGATAGGTTTGCATGTCTGATCCCACTACATTGAAGGTGGTTTCAAAATTCACTTTTTTCAAGGCTTTGATATTTGAAGGAAGCATGAACACTAGTGCAGGGTTGCAGTAAGTATTAGAGCTTGGAACTATAAGTTTGAGTAGGGGCAAGACCATAGTCCGGGCCGAAGCTAAATTGATGAGGAAAGCAGGTTTGAAGGCTCATCAAGAGCTTGAGAACATGATAGGGTATTGGAAGGATGAGAAGCAACAATATCACAAGGCTCTTGTGCAAGTGTCTGAACACTTGAAGCACATTGGAGATGGATTGGTAGAGATGTGGAAATCCTTGGGAAACCTTCATGGGAAAATTTTTGAACTTGAAGAACTTGTCATGGAGATACAGCATGGTAACCAAAGACTTTAGGAGCTCATGGATGAAAGAGTTCACTTGAAGGAGAAGAGTATCAGGTTGCATGCTAGAGTCAAGGAAATTGAAGATGAGATCAAGAGGGATTTTCTTTATCTTAAACCCATTATTTTGAAGAAAGAAGGAAATGCATAAGTTGACAAACTTGAAGAAGATCACCACACTATGATGATCGGTACACTTCAGTTGGAAGGATTCAATCTATGTCAGATTGGCGCAATTGAACAACATTCGAAGATGAAGAAGCTTGATGTAACACAAGCAGGTCCATGATCAAATTGTTCTATGGAGTCACATGAGATTGAATACACTAAGAGAAGTGTCAGGTCAAAGCCTAGTTTGAAAGACAACTCGGAAGTGGAAATGTTGAAGAAAATTGTGGAGATGAGATGCAAGACCAAAAAAAAGAATAATGAAAGTTCCTTGGAATTGAGGTTTGTGTCAATGACCGTACATGGAAAGAAGTTTTTAGATTTGGTAGACACAGGAGCTACTCATATTTTCCTTAGTCTAAATACAACCTCATCTCTTAGGAAGAAGAAGGTTGGTATAGAGAAATAGTTGAGTGCTTTCAAGGCAATCAATTCTGGGATGAAAGTTGTGACTAGTATTATGAAAAAAACACACTTGAGAGTAGGCTCATGGTTTGGATAGATGGATTTGAGAGTCATCAATATGTATGATCATGCTATGGTGTTGGGGTAATACTTTATGGTTGTAGCACAAGCCATACCTATGGTGGACTGAGATATACTCTTGATTCTAGATGGAGGGAAAACTATGATGGTTCAATTGACAAGGAAGAGTCGCTTAGGATATCAACCAAGGATGGCTTCATTGATACTATATCAGAATAACCCTGATATGAACCATGATAGCATGGAACATTGGGAACTTGTATGTATGGCTCAAGCAATAAAGGAACAATGTATGATTGACCTTCTTGCAAGAGACATGAAAGAGATGAAAAATAGAGAAGGGAAGTTGACTTCAATTCTGAAGCATGAAGCTGATACATCTACTATAGATCTTCACTAAGATGATGCTATGGAGAGAGGAGGTATGAGTACTTATTCTAATGCAAGAACAGGGAAGTATTATATAGGTATAGATACGGCTGGCATTGTGGACTATTGTAGATATGTTATGGGCATATATGATTTTCAGCTGACAAGGGATAGACTTTGAAATATTGGGTGCACTCAAGAGGAGGTTGATGCAGTACATGAGTATTTTAAAACTCATTATCAATCTAATACATGGGTTAATGAAATCCAGGGTGGTAGCTTCCTGATCCTTTCTTTGCAATAAACCTTTAGAGGTGGGTGTGTGTGATTCCTCAACACATAGAAGGACTGCACCACCCTCACAGGTCCCTCATAGATTTGGTGATGTTTGGATCGATGTGGCTACTTCGGCATTATACCTTAGATAGCACATGGATTAGCATCATGGACAGCGTATTGCAGATGGAATGAATATTGACTTCATGGACCTGGATATGGCTTATTTGATGGAAATTATGTTGCAGATAGAATGAATATGACTTCATGGACCTGAACATGGATAGATTTATTGGGATGAATTCTTGATTGAGTTGATGATGTTATAGGATGTTAGAGAAATGACTAATGGATGGCATGAGGATCTACATTCTTTTGAGGAGGACGCACAGTTGGATTGATCACCCAATTTTTTCAAATCAAGAGGGCTAACAATGCACAGAGTTGTGTTGTATGTTACAGATATATTGATGTTTGGCAAGGATATATGACTGATTTTATATCAGGTGGTATTGATTTGTGTTGGAGTATCATAGCAGCAGATATTCACATGATGGTATCAACAACACATGATGAGATGGACACTATACGTTGCAGGGATGGCATGTAGCTTTAGTTGGGGAGCTTGATTTTCCACGATGGAGGAAACATGTAGATTTTGTGACATGTGTGATTGATGATCATGGATTGAAGAGGATGTTTCCCATGGATTTTTTAGACATAAACTTTTATGGTTTATGCATTTGATGATATGTTGCAACGATATTGTGCAATGACATGTTGCGATGGGATGTTGTGATGATATATTGTGACGAAGATGGATGGAGTTGTCGAGGAAAGAAATCTTATTTTAAGTGGGGGAGTATGTAAGGCCCACGAGACAAGTCGTGATGATGCGACAAGAAATCAACTCTGTGACCGTGTGACAAAACGAAGGTTGGGAAGCGAAGAAACTAAATACACGTAGTGGATGGGCGCGCACCAATGGACGCAGCGACAAATGACACTTTGGTGACCATGCAACATATGATTGGTGATCGAGCAATGAAGAGAGTGTTAGCCAAGTTGGGCGTATGAAATGGCTAAGTGTTGGGCATGGAGAACTTATAAGAAAACCTTGGTGGTGAGCTGACATAATGAAATGAAACATCACACCATGACCGAGGGGCCTTGCCGACGAAGAAGGGTCGGCTTCATGGGTGTTGAGCCCCAACCGTGGAGTAAACATATGTGTTGGAACACATATACATATAAGGTAATGTGGAGAGGAGAAAGGAATATAATCAAATCAACCACTTGTTGATCATTGGACAACAAGCAGTCTTAAGCAAGCAAGAGAAATCGCAGCTCGAGCAGAGGGTCGAAGGTTGGAAGTGAAACCGAACAACAAAAACGCATTCATAGACTGGGTCGAGTTGGGTTGCAACTGCTCAGGCATGCACCCACACCGCAGGCAGACAACAGGTCGCTTCATGGGTTGAGTCAGGCGGATAATACTGCAACATGTTCAGCACAGCACGCAGTTCGAATGTTTCTGGTAACGCGCTCAACGGTAGCGTGCAGGGTCGAGTTTGTTTGAGAGGCGCATTCACAGGGACGTGTGGAAGGTGTGAACCAGGACATTAGAAACAATTTGCAGCAAGTCGGATCGGATTAGACACGACCCAAACGCATTCAAAAAATGTGTGTAGAGCCGAGGGCATCCGTGACCTCGGTGACCTGCCTAAACGCATATTTGGGCAAAAGTTTGAAAACACATTTGGAAAGGGAATTTAGATTCCTTGATGGTTTTTTGAGTTGTTGGGAAGCTTTTAAGCTTAGACTAAGAAACCAGCACACTTTGGCAAGAGTGTAAGTGTTTACACAGGCTTGGCATGTATGATTATGTAAAATTGCACATTATTATTGAAACATAATATCGGGCACTCATCTTCGAGAGTTTCCCCTCCATTGAATGTATGGGTGTTCATGTGAATTTGATGTTGATTTTTAATGTTTTTTTTATATGCACTGCATATTGATAAAGAACACTAGAAGATGAAAAACTAAGTGTTGAATATCTGCGTAGTCTACTTACTCAAGTATTGTTAAAAATAAAAAGTAAGGTATTGTCGGACCCGCTACAAGTGGTTGAAAGAGTACCACAAGTGCAGGGTCGTGACAACCACCACCCAAGAGGAATTTCCCAAAAAGACATGTAGAAATTACACCAATGGATTCAATCCGATCATGCAATGTACTAAAACAAGATATTGAATCCTTCTACAATATTTGCGGGATATAAATCATGATCGCTCAATCACATGAAAGTAATAGAAAGAAGTAAATCAATCGCACAACACAAGGTTTTCCTGGGGAAAGAAACTGCTCAAAACCCCTCCTTCTGTATTGTATAATCATCCATGGAATCATTAAACAATACAATGCATGTGTGCTCACAAGAACCTCATACACTCTACCAATCATCTCACATTGATCTAGGGACAGTTGGACAAACATAGCCAATTTTCAGCCTGCCTTGCTCATGCAATCCCTAGGAAAAATAAATCCCTATTAAATAGGAATTTAAACCTTCCTTGATTGTGCAATCCTTCATGGGCATCCTGTGGCTTTATAATTTCACCTGAGCAGTTTTTTAATAATAAAATTGATAGTTTACTTCCCTGTAACCTTTTTCTCAACTGGGTCTCCATTAAATTTGACATGCATGCAACTAATAATAGTAAATCATCAATTACTTGGTAGGTCACTACTTGTGAATTAAATCTAATTTAATTCACTTGACCTCTCACTAGCTCATCATTCAGTTAGAACTAGTTAAATTGATTTTAACTCAATTATTTTGAGTTAACTGATTAAACTCACACTACACTAGTGCATTAACTGCAACTAGACCCCAAAAATACTAGAATCAATCTACATGCCTCACCATTGACCCTCAACTCGAAATTCTTGAGCTAACTAAGTCTATCTCACTTAGTTAACTAATACAATTTGTTATGAGATAATATTACAATTTATTATCTAATTTATTTAAGGGGAAAATAAATTAGACACATTTTATTTTTTACTTTTCAACACCCTCTGTTAGCCACCTATAAAAATTTGATTATACCAAAGGTGGCTAAATTTGTTTTGAGCCTTCAAGGAACAATTTTTCCTATCAAAAAATTGTTGGCTCTTGAAGACTCTTGAGGGCCTCATGCCTCTATCCAGATCCCATATTGCTGTTTACATCTTGAAAACCTCTGAGTTCCTATAAAAATCCAAAGTTAAATACTGCTGCAGCCCCCTTTTTTTTCCCTTCCTATTCTTCCAAACTAACCTATGTTTCTATCCCCCATTTCCCATGAAAACCCCACAATTTCATGATCCTTCTATTTTCCCTCGTCAAAATTCATTTCATAAGGTCTAAGACCCCTTCTTAGTCTTATCAGAACCCTCTTTTCCTTCAAAAAACCATTAAAAATCATGAAAAATACATATTTCTATGTATAAGGCTTAAGCCCCCTCGGGCTAAGCCTCTAACCTGTTTCCCTCCATGTGCCCGAGCGCCAGAACCAACTTCCAAGGCCGTCGGGCGCTATCCTTTCAATTTAATTTTCTCCGCCCAAAACCTTAAAAACCTTTGTGAATCGTTTTTTTTCGGTTTTGAATTTTATTTCCAAAGTTTGCCGCCGTGTAAATTTTGGAATGATCGTGACCGTTGATCTGCTCCGCAGATCAATGGAGCGCAGCACACCATTCATCTAGTCCCCGCCATCCCTGCGCCGTTCTCTCAAACTCGGCGGTATTTTTCGCACCACCTATCGAGCAAAGGCGGTTTTAACCCAACGGCCAGCGATTCCATACCCCACCTGACACGCGTCCCATGCGCTGTTTGAAAACCGCCGCGTAATCATCGTCCCCCGCGCGTTATGGTCCGAACCATGGACGCCCAGTGAAATGAATATCCACCGTCCGATCTGGGCCCACTGATCCCACGGTTGTTGATCGCCCAAAGAATCCGATGTTTAACCGAACTGCCCGCGCGATAACTCAGGTCTCCGTGCAGCGGAAATCGCATCCCCGTCGTCGATCTGATCTGCAGATCGACGGCCCATATTGTGTCACCCGATTCTGTTTCCCAGTCAACGATCCCTTCGTTTGACTTTCGAGCGTCCGCTCCTGACCGTCGATCACGCGCGATCGACGGCTTAAATTTGATCTTCTGCCACCTATTCTATAATCTTCCCCGATCATTCCTGACCGCCGGATGATGCCATCCGACGACCACACTCCCTCCATATGCCTCTGCAGTAGTTAAACCATGAATGCATGGATTTTATAACGTTTCGTTTATTTTGTGCAGGGTTTTAAATAATTTTCGTGGCTTTCGAGGGAGATCCAGAGAAGGAGAGTGACGATCCTCCTGTTTCGATCCATCAAAGAAATTCACCCGCAGAGTTGAATTACACGTTTCATCAATGTTTTCACAGGCATTGGTGCCTTACAAACACTGCAGAGCCCTGCACGACAGCGAGAAAACGATGAAACAGGCACAGTTGAAGATTATCAGTGTCGAAGACCAGGATGAACCGGAATAGGATATTAATGGACAGATCAGCGGGGATTATGGCTAAGACAGTTATCAAACGCCTAATCCCCAATCTAAAACACAGTTTAAAGGAAAACCTAAAGTGTTTTTGTCAGACAGAAAGTCTCCACCGCCACATTTGAGGCAAATTGATTCCTCAAGCACCACAGAGCCACCTTTTCTTCAAAAGTATTCAATCAGGGGCCGAATTTATTTCTCAGAATCAAATATCTACCTCACACCATCACCAAAGGGTAAATTTTGCCAGGAATTTAATGACGGAATGTCGGCAGAGTAACCCTAGCATCGCACAGAGCCTCAAAGGTCAACAAAAGCTCTCATCAAGCTTAAATCATAAGTATAAAACAGTTAATGCAGTGAAACACCTGTACAGTTCCTTCATTGAGCCCCCCAAGGGCCGAGGAACATTAATTATGTATTAATTGTATTTGAGATCTTTATCAGATCTCACCTCCTCATCCTTCTATAAGTACTTCAATAGAAGATGAGTGAGGGGTTGGTTGTTAATGTAATTGCTGAAGCATTATATGTAACTGAGCCGAAGACTCCTGATTGTAAATAGTGTTTTCACTGGCTCTTGGAGCTCTGCTTGTAACAGATAAGTTAGGTTGTGAAAGAAAGATGAACTAACACATTGGAGGTGAAGATTGTAATTGGTTTGGAGCATCAATACAAGCTGTTTTATGGGATCCTGGTATATGTTGACGGTGATGTTATTCTCATTGTAACTTGTTATTTTATTTTTGTTTTCATTATGTTTCATATTCTTCTGTAAATAACAGTTTAAACAGTGTTAGGACCTATTGTGTGTCAGTAGCCTTCTCTGGCTGAGAAATATTTATTTAAATGTTTTCTTTCAACTGTGTTATTTGAAAATGATTTAATTCAGTTTAAGCATAGGAATGTGTGCGTTCCCTTGTCTTATTGTCTTGGCTGAACATTATTTTTGAATGTTACTTTCAGTATATGTTGTGTGAAGATGAACTGAGGAAGATATGGTGAGCCCTGGTCCCAGTCTTGTTTGCATAACTGTTTGATTGTTTCCCTTAGAATGTGTCAAAAGCTGGATAGTTTCAAAGTACTTACCAGATCTTAGGCCATTCTGTGTTATCTCTGTGATTGTCTTGGAAGTAGCCAAGTAAAGAAGAGCTAGGAGAGGATTTGTGGTGAGCCCGGCCCGCTAGTCTCTACTCCAAAGGTTGCCTTCAAGTTTCCCTTAGTTTTTATATGTTTTCTATTGGAAGTGTATCAAAGGCTGGATAGTTTCAAAGTACTTACCAGATCCTAGTTTTCTTTCATGTCTTTCTTAAGTGCCTGGTCAAAGGCTGGCTAGTTTCAAAGTACTTACCAGATCCTGGGCTGCTCTTTGTTCTGCATCTATTTATTTCCCCTTCTTGATGTATCATTCCATTCCATAAATCAAACCTTAAAGAGATCCTTAGGCATAGATGACTTGCCCCATAGACCACTCTTGAACCTGATTGTTTCAATTAAATCCTCTTATGACTCCATAGCCCAATGGACTGAAAACCTGCCATCATCTTTCTCCTTGATCAAAGCTTCCTCATTTCTTGCAACTTCTCACCTTTGAGCCTTTTTGCAGTTGGGACTTTTCACCTCTAGCAGAAATCATGTTCAACCATCCAAAAACAAACAAAACCGTTGACCTTCATAACTAGCCTAATATAATTAACCCAAACTTCAAAGACAAATCCATCTTTACACCTATTGGAGAGATCCCTCCTCCGGATTCAGGAGGGCTAGATCCTAGAATCCCAAAGTTGGTTGAAACGATGTTGTTTCTGTAATTGGACTCTGCCAATATTGCTAATAAATTACAGATTCCTAGCAACACCCCTCTCAACAAGAAATGGATTATCAACTACCTCGATCCTGCCTCTGTGGTATTCGAGTTTTCTCTTCGCAAGCGCCTTTGTCAAGATATCTGCATCCTGATCCTCCATGGGAATGTACTGCAACAACATAATGCACCTTTGAACACAATCTCTGAGATGGTGGTACCAGATGTCAATATGCTTGGACATGTCATGGAATACAAGATTAACCGAGATTTTTATGCAACTCTGGTTACCAAAATGTATCACTGTCAGATCCATCTAATGACCAGAAAAATGAACAAGTATCTTCCTCATCCAGATGGCCTGGCATCCAGCTTGACTTGTTGCCATGTACTCTGCCTCGGCTGAACTGAGTGCAATTGATCTCTATTTCCTGTTGTAACAAGAAACTGGTGCAGATCATATGCTGAATATGCCCTCTTATGTGCTCTTCATGTCTGATGGATTGCTTGCCCAATCTACATCGGTGAAGCCTTGAAGCTTCACTCCCTCTTTTTGTCTGTACTATAATCCATACTCTATATTTACCCTGAGATATCTCAAAACATTCTTCCCTTCCTTCCAAAATAACTTGGTAGGCTTAACCATAGCTTGACTAAGCTAGTTAACTGCATAGCATGTCTGGTCATGTTTTCACCAAATACATAAGTGAACCCACAAGATACCTGTAAACAATAGCATCCACTACCTCACTTGAAGTAGCATCCTCCTTCCTCAAGTTTCCTGCAAGAGGAGTCTCCATGGGTTTGTTGCCCTCCATGTGGAACTTCCTCATAATCTCCTTGGCATACTTGCCCTGAGATACAAATAGCTCCCCATCTCTTTTCCATATTTCCAAGCCAAGGAAATAGTGCAATATCCCCGTTTCTTTCATATCAAACTCTCTTGCAAGATCCTCTTTGCGAGAAGTCATGAGCTGCTCATCACCTGTCAGTATAAGGTCGTCAACATAAAGTATAATAATCAAAATCTTACCATCAACCACAATATATAGGTTCACATCCACTTCACTTTATGTGAAGCCTAACCCGGTGAAATAGCTGTCGATCCTGGTCTACCAAGCATGAGGTGCTTGCTTCAACCCATGCAGTGCTCTCTTGAGTCTGCACAGTTGTGACTCCCTGTCAAAGGTCTCAAAACCTTCTATTTGCTCAATGTATACTTCTTTTAACTCCATTGAGAAAGGTTGTATTTACATCCATTTGATGTATCTGCCACCCAATATGCACTGAGAGTGCAAGGATGGATCTAATCGATGTGTACCTAGGCTCAATTGGACCAACATCTTGCCCTGCTCATGCCATCCCTAGGAAAAATAAATCCCTATTAAATAGGAATTCCAACCTTCCTTGACTTCACAATCCTTCATGGGCATCATGTGGCTTTATAACTGCACCTGGGAAGTTCGCTAATAATACAACTAATAGTTTACTTCCCTTTAACCTTTCTCTCAACTGGGTCTCCATCAGATTTGACATGCATGCAACTAATAATAGAAAATCAGCATTTACTTGGTAGATCACTACTTGTGAATTAAATCTAATTTAATTCACTTGACCTCTCACTAGCTCATCACTCAGTCAGAACTAGTTAAACTAGTTTTAACTCAATTATTTTGAGTTAACCGATTAAACTCACACTACACTAGTGCATAACTGCAAGTGGACCCTCAAAATAATAGAATCACTCTACATTCCTCACCATTGACCCTCAACTTGAAATTATTGAGCTAACTAAGTCTATCTCACTTAGTTAACTAATACAAGTTGTTATGAGAAAAGATTACAATTTATTGTCTAATTTACTTAAGGGAAAAAGAAATTAGACACACATTTTCTTGTTGACTTTTTAACAAGGCACACCTAAACAAACCAGGGTCCTGCCACAACCACACTACATTGCCTCCATGACCAAGACCACACTAGCGCTCACCCAGAGTATTCCCTACCCTCACCCTCTCAAATCCCCAGGTCCACTCACCCCCTTTGGAATCTCACAAACAGAACAGGAGAAGGCAAATGGAAACTCTTAGGACATGACCATTAGACAACAAACTCAACACCACATTGGACAAAAACATGTAAAAACAGGAAAAACGCACTATGGACAGACAACGACCATCTCTACTACAAGTCAGGCAATTTCCTTATGTGGTGCTTGGGATCAATGAATCCACCATAGTTTTTGGCATCCCCTGGGAGAATTGTGATGAGAATAAACCCAAACCTATGAATTTTCCCACATCCCAGACAACACACTCAACAAGACAACCAAACACTAATACAACCACCCTCAGAATCAAGCTTTCATAAAAATACCAGAGCCAAAGAAGCCAAATTACTTGAAGAACACCAAGTTCCCAACTGCCTGGAGCATCCCACCACCAATGTCCACCGAGGTTCCCCCGCACAACGCCAAGCTTACAGTGACAGAGTGGCATGCTACAACCGTTTGTGCCAAGATCCCAAGTGAAGGCATAACAACCCTCAAGAGAAGCTACTACGACAATGCTCGACCCCTTCGTGCAACACCAGTTAACCCATGGCCCTTGCGAGCTCGCAAAGCCACTAGTGTTCAAATCCACCACCTTGCAACCCAAATTCATCACCCAAGAATCGATAATTGTTTCGTTTGAGTTACTCCTCATTATATCCACCATAGGCGAGTTTGCAAAGTTCAGACCACCCTGTCTTATTGCTTAACATTATACACCATAATTATAACTTAATTGACGCGTGCCTTATGAAACGAACCCCAAAGTCATGTTACTAATTATTTATCCACCCCCATTAGAAGAATACATACTTACACTTTTATATACATTAATACATTTAAAATATTAAATATATATTTAAAATATATAATAATGTTAATACTTAAGAAAAAAAAAGAAAGCGTTGGTGTGTACTATGGATAGAACCACTACAACAAATTATTTGCAGCATGCACCCAAAATAAATGCAATATAAATCTTAATCAAATAGATTTATTTTAGTTACAAAGAATATCCACTAAAACCTCTGTTATCATCAAAAGGGAAGGCAATAGTAAATTTTTTAATAAATTTTCTTAATTTTATATTTAAAAACTTTCACTCTAATTTTCATTAAAGGTTACTCTCCTACATTAAACTTTTAACTTATAGTCCTTTTTTTTTTATACATGTTAATGAATTACAATATTATTGATTTATATTTTTTTACTAAAATAAATAAAATAAAAATTTCCCACATTAAACTTTTAACTTATAATTTTTTTTATAAATGTTAATGATTTACAAAATTATTGATTTATATTTTTATCTAAATAAATAAAAATAACAAATTTAATTTGAACATGACAAAAATTAATTTAATTAACATAAATTAAGAAATTAAAAAAAATAAAACACAACCAAAACCAAGTTAAAGCACAAGAATTTTGAATTTATAAAACTTCCGAGAGTGTCATACAATTACTTTGAAATAAGCATGGCTTATTCTAAGAGATACAATGTGCTCAATCGAGTTTCAAACTACATGATAACTTATTAAAAATTAGAGCGTTAGCTTTTTTCTTTTTTCTTTTAACTATGGCAAAAATGGAATACATGTATTTTTAAAAATATAAATTTTGACTATTCTGAAAAAAATGTTAATTTTGAAAGAGCTTTTGATATATGTCAATTTGCACACTTGCATGTGTAGATTAAATTAAGTTGGGAAATTAAATTAGAATAGATGTGTCATCTCTTAGGTTATTCACATCAATAGAACAAATCGCTTAGTGCACAAACAAAAGGAACATTAAAGTCAAAGTTGTGAGCATCATAGTTGCCAAACTTTAATTGGATCTTATAATGACAACTTCCTTGGGTTGGGAGAAGTGTCTTAAGCTAAAAGAAGATGCGTAGGCCATTACCTCAATCATTTATTAGCCATTATTTACTAGACGAGATTTAGATTTAGATTATCATAACCTTCTAGTGTCCATTGTTGCTCAATAATGTCTATAGTTATTGCACTTAACAAAAAAACAACCATATTGACCTTTTAATATGCATTTTCTAATTTTAAATATGTAAAATTAATAAGTTTAGGCTTGTTATTTTTGCTTAAGAGTTATTGTTCAACTTAATAGAAAAATCGATACAAATAAATATTAAATGAAAACAATATGACTTTTAGATAACTTTAAGTATGTATTTTTGAATTAAATTAGAAATATAAAGTATGGTTAATTTTATCCTATATTTATTATTAATGAAAGTAATTAAAAATATAAGTTATTTTAAAATTATATATATATATATATATATTTTCAAATAAATTTAAATTTATGTTTTTGAGTTAAAATAAAAAATAGAAGTTTATAGGTCTTGGATAGATGTTGATATGTTGGATATAATGAAAATGTAGTCCCACCAAAATTTTTAAAAATAGAAATAATTAAAATTTTATTTTTACTATAAATTTGTTCTTTAAAAAAACAATGTATACTTAATTATGTGAACACTGAAATAGAGTTTCTACTATTTTTATTTTTTATAAATAAAATAATTAAGTGGATGGTTGTGATTTAATAACTAATCTACATATATTTTAATTCTAGATCTACAAATAGATCAAATTTCTTGAGATGCAAACATCTTTTAGAGTGAAAAGAGATCTGATCCATGTGGAAGCTTGGTATAACTATATTCCACATGAACACCATAGGTAAATACCGTCAGTTTTCATAAACTTGGCGCTAAAAACCCATAGGTAACTTGACCAAGTCAAGTTTGTCTTAACTACCCAACAAAAATTAATAAAAATAATATTAAGAACGTAGAATTCAATTTTTATTATTTTATTTTGAAGTTATTTTTATTATATATTCTTTGCAGTATTTACATATAAAGGATTAGATTAAAATCTAACCCTAACCTTGGTAGTTAATCAATTTTTTCTTTGTTATTTTATGTCAGTTATTTTAACATTAATAGGTATGGGAAAGGTCACCGGTTCCAATTGCCCCATGGGCAAAAAAATCCAGCCATGATAAAGGTTGGTGTGGTAGAGGCCAGTGCGATATTTGGGTGATTTTGTCGGCTTAGATGCCCCTCGGTCGCGGTTTCCCAGACCATAGATTTGGCGTGAAGTCATCTTAGGACCCGCATTACCAAGAAAAAGAAAAAAAAAACATTGATAGGTATGGGCTTCATAACCATTGTTGTAAAAAAATGGGATTAAAGAAAGTAGAATTGAAGTAGGATTAAGTAAAGTTCACTTTATTTTAAGAGGATACAATTCAACTTCAGGTCTAACTTGCAATAGGAAAATCAATGAATAATAATATAGTTTGGTTTTTCTTAGAGGATCTGATAATGATTTTTTATTATTTAAAATGTATTTTTGAATACATAAATCAATTCAATGCCTTGATAAAAACCCTCTCAACCCATAAACAAATTGCTGATTTCAATCAAAACTTAGTTGATTTTGAGTAAAATTGAGCAAAAAAGATGCCAAAAAGAGCCAAAAACATAGAATATTAAGCATATTATGAAATGTACATGAGTTATTAATGAAATTAGAAAAACAAAATCACAATGAACAAAAATAAAAATAAATTATAAATTGGTGTCACATCAAATTACATGACAACAACAAAATAAATAAATAAGCATGTACATATCCACATCTCGAAAAAATATACATATCCACATGACAAAAAAATTAATAATTAAACAAGCAGTAAATAATTATGTGTATTCATATGTACAATCATCTTAAAAACAAATGAGCATAGATCTATGTTAAACTTACTTACACACACACACACACACAGATATATATATCTGTGTGTGTACGTGGAAATTTCTAAAAACAAACTAATGTAAATCCATTCTAAACTTAGATCTTTCAAGCATTAAGAGGAATCAAATTTATTAAAGTATATTTTTTTATCATTTAATATGAAGGTATGCACAACATAGAATTTCATGATAAAAAAAATTACACCTTAAGAAATTTGATGTCTCTAGATACATAGATCCAAGGTGGATCTTTAATAATGTTATAAGAATTTTTAAAAATGTTGATCTACTTATTTTATAAAATAAAGAAACAGTTTAAATACATTTCATTTTTCGTATAAGGTATCTATTTCTATTTATAAAGAAAAACTAATAAAACATGGAAAATTTTACACTGGGAAAGATAATGCAAAATTGTAGTTTGAAAATGGTTAAGTGAAACAAGTTACTAATTTCCAATGTTCTAGATAAAATAACCAACTTGAAAGTTAATGCTTAGAAGGCTTGGTGTAAGGGTAAAACTAAAATTTTAAACATAAAATTTAAGACAATAAAACTTTAAAAACACTATCATTGGGACTTATCAAAATTCATAGCTTCAACCATAGTAAGTTCTTTGTTACTTCCAAGGGAGAAACTACTATCAGGAGGGATCCCCTGATGAACTTCCACATGGTTGAGTCTTCTGTTTAGGTTCTTCGAGGTGGGATGCATGTTGCCTAACATCAATAAAATATCTACTTTGGCCTTGTTCTTGTCTTGCAATAAGACCCTACCAAACAAGAGTTTTAGATGCCAATACATATCTAAAACATACATGTACACCAATTCTAGTCAAGATCTTTGTGTCAATGAAGCAGCGAAGTTCCCCCACTATTTTTCCTTCAACCTATTCAATTTCATCATGAATGACCTGAGGTATTATTTCCCTTTAGCATTGTGCCAAATTGGAAGCCCTCATTTTGGTATGTGATCCCTCTTGATACCTGTAGTATGCATCACCGTGTCTTACCCAAGCTTATTGATGAGGCATGATGGATATAAAGGGAGGATTAGGTGGAATATTAAGACTAGGAGAGAACACGAGAGAAAAAGGAGGGATGGGGAGACCTCAAAGCAGCCTTGATTTGTAGAGGGTATAGGAGCAGGAGCGGGTTGTAAGATTGGGTAGCCAAAGAAAGGAAAGAGTCATAGGAATGGGTGAGAATAAGTAGAGAAACTGACCACAGCAACAGAAGGAGGAATAGGGAAAGGAAGGAGAGTTGAAGTGGGGCTTCCACCAATGGAGGAGAGGAGAAGAAGATGACAAATGAGAGTTCCCACACCATGAATAGCCTTAATGTTTCCTTTGGAGCACCATTGATGTTTAGAGGATTGCGTCCCACATGTAGGTTAGATCCAATAAGCCAGATAATTGAAATATTCCACAGGAAGTGACATAACATCATGAAATGTGCAGTCAAGACAGGGCTGAATGGAGGCCATGAATTCCTCAGAGTGTGAGAAACATATATTCTCAATATCCATCTAGGTTGGTGCATTCACGCAATACTAAAACTTGAAGTGGAAACCATTGGAACGTCTTGGGAATAAGAGTTTTTTAATACTCCATATCTCATCCCATAAATGCATAATGGGGTGGCGAAGTATGTTCCCACACCTATCAACCATAAAAAACCCCATCTAGGGAAGAGAGATCCTTTTGTGCTAGGTATCAACATTCCTATTTAAGGGGAGAGTCAAGGATAAAATGCTAGAATGAACTAAGGAAGTTCAATTGAGGTTGACATCCTTCATTGGCAAGATAATATGCAACCTTTTTCCCTAAACACTAAACATCAGAAGGAAGGACTACAAGAATGGAGAGTAAATAGGAGGAAACTCGTTCTAGGAAACCTTTTAGCCGCTTACTATAGGGAACTTTGCTATGGGTTATGCCATTGGGAATTTTGCAAAGCATTTGTATCACCAATTGAGAATCCCATTCCACACAGAGTTTTGCAAATCCTTGAGATTTGGTAATGTGAAGACCTTCCTCCAGGGCGTAAATCTTAGCCACATTTTTATTGTTGTACCCCAAATGACTAAAGAAGAGGGAGATGATCCTAATCAAGTTATCTTTGAAAACTCTGCTAAAATCTTTCTTATCCCAAATTAACTTTCGAAGCTCCATCAAATTTGAGCTTGATAAAATCATGTGCAGTGGGGAACCAAGAGAGAGGTCTGGATGTGGTACAAGGAGGTAATGGGGGGAGAGAAAAAACATTCATTAAGACAAATTCTAATCCAAGATAATGGACGCTTCATCCCCACTCACTTGACGGTCTTTAGCTTTTTAGTAATGAGCCATCACCATATCCCTAATATTATCTCAAATGATACTCCAAAGAGAGTCATGAGAAAGGAAAATAATTTTGAAAATTCTTCAGTTTATTTATTTCTAAATGGCCCAAAGAAGGAAGCTTAAGAGGAGGGACCAAATTTTTTTAAGGAATAGAGTAGAAGAGAAATTTTCACCAATTTTCAATAGTGAGAGGAATTTTATTAGGATTATGATTAGAGGAGTGCATAATTGATTCTAAAGAAATTCATGATGATAATGGATAGGGACAACATTTGAATAGAGTTTGTGTATCTTTTGTAATGGATTTACATAATTAGCATAGGGAGGGTCCAATTAATTTGTGCCTGTGAATATTATCCCACGTTAGTGTTTTTCCTTGCACTAAAAATGAGATGAAAAAAAAACTTTGGCTAAATTTGTTGACCCCATATCGCTCTCCATATATTCACTTTATGTTACACTTGAAACTTTGATATTAGATTGTAAGCTTCTTTAACCGTGAAGCATCCATTTGTTTGGTAACCACGGTGAATTTTGTCTGCTTTATTGGAGATAGTGATATAGTGTCCGTAGATATATTTCCAAAGTGATGACAAAACATCCTTCGGAAACTTTTGGTGCAAAGTATCTTGGGGGAGCCATTATCTCCAATGGGAAGGAGAGTTGGTGTCAATCTAGTAACTTTGAGCTTACCTATCTGAGTCATTTGTCTTCCCAAGAGCTTAGGAAGTTATTTCCAAGAATCCTCCCATAATTAATTTGATTGGTCATCTTTAATCTCCCTAAAATAGTGTTGCTAGATAATCTGCATTCCTTTCTTGGATAGATTCTAAATTGAGGAGCATGTCTAGTTGAAATACATTTGGATTATGTGCAAGAGGGGTATTATAATTATATTTACAATTCCAAATGTATTTCCATGTATCTTATTTTCCCGAGAGTCAATTCCACCTTAATTTGTCTCCCATAGTGGTGGAGAGAGTGAATGGATCTTGTAGACCTAAGACTCCTCAAAGTTTGGGTCTCCATAACTTTTCCTAGGTGACAAATGCCCATTTTTTCCCTGTTTGGTTCCCCCCAAAAGGAAGGATCATTGGATTCTATGAACTGAATTAATGATAGTATATGTATCCATCATGGTTGAAATTAGATAGAAGGGAAGGGCTTGGAATATTTATTTGAGAAGGACTAGCCAACTTTCTATGTGTAACACACCTATAGTACACAACTTTATATATATATATATTTGAATCAAACATGCATAGTTATTTCCTTTCATATTCTTCCAGTATATTTTCGTAAATTGTGACTAGATAATACTTCATAATACTTTATAGAGATCAATTTGAAAATAACTATATCCCTATTCTTGATATTCGAGTGCAAGGTATTTCTCCTAAAACTATACCTTGTTTTTTTGTGTAAAGCTTGAATTTTTATTATTGAGGAAGAGAATTACAAGAGATGGTTCTCAACACGATTGGTCTGCCAGTAGGGAAACCAACCTAGTAGCACAAATTCAGTTCCTTGATATTACATGTGTCTTGCTCAATAAGTTCAATAGAAAAAAAAAATGTCTTGAGCCCATGTACTAAACTTCAAGGTGCTACAAAGATGTTGACTTTGTTCTCTAGAGACTTCTAAACTGAGCCAAAACTGAAAGAGACAACCCATAGCTAATTAGAACAAAATATCATACCATGGTGGAACCTAGAAGAGACGCACTTGCGGAGCTCCAATGACTAGGGCCCATGGACCCAAGCTTTGATCAAGCTTCCGTGAACCATGCAGGAGCCAAAATCCTTGAAGGATCCATGAAACACAAACCACAAAGGAGAAAATATATTCCCAAAGGAGCCACGAAACCCAAACCATGAGTCGCAATTTCTCTCCAACCTAAAATTTCCAACCCCATGAGTCATTTCCCACCACCCTAAATTTGCAAACCCCATGAACCCTGCAAGAGGCATGTGACAAAGAAGACCCTAATGAGCTTTAATGACCCCCTGGCTTACAACCAGTGACATGGAGCCAAACCTTGAGCCACAATTTCCCTCTGACCTTAGCTTGCAAACACTGTGAGCCCTTGCCCGCCACCCTGAATTTACAAGCATTATGAAGCTCACAACAAGCAAAGGAAAGAGAAGACTTGAATGAGTTTTAATGACCCTTAGGCCTGCTACCAACAAAAAAGAGTCGATCTTCAAAGTCAAGGAGTGGAGCCACCTAAAACCAACAAGGTAATTGCATTAAGCCTTAGACTGGTCTAATAGAGGCTATGAATTATGAAGAAGCATATAACTCTCTAAGAAGGTCGAATTATGATGGTGAAACTGAGACGCTGAGGGTGGCCAAATGCTAAAAAAATTGTGAGACTGAACCTCCATTGTTGAGGATGCCAAAATAGGCTAAGAAGTGGTCCAATTCGAGAATGGGAAGAAATTATTAGTGTTATAAGCATGATGCCCCTACATAGATGAGAAGAAGGCATAGTGCATCACTATCTCTGACGCATTCCTTACAGGACGATGCACTAAAAATAGAAATAGATCAGAGGAATGACGTGGGTTGTTCATGATGCCACTTCCATCTAAAGCTGCAATAAGCCTCTCCAAATAATTATGCAAGCAATGTTGAACCAGCGAGCCTAGCATGATCTTGTGTACAAAGACCAAGGCCAAATTAATGTAGACATCGTAGGGGAATTTAACAGATCACCCCTAGAGATTGAATGACAAGTTAGATGGCCTTCTCTACCACTTATCCTTAATCTCCCAACAAAAAACATCATGTTTAAACACTAAATTATGCCTAAGTTTAGAAGTATACTTTCCTATTTAAATTAGAACTACACTTTCCTATTTACATTTTTAATTTAAAGACATATTAATGTATTCTAATCCTAAAAAAAATGATTAGGCCACTGGTATGTTTATCTAACTATCTCATAAATGTGTAGAATATTCTTTCTACAATATTTAACATTGTAATATGTAATATACATTTGTTTGTTTTGTTAATACCTTTGAAATTATATTAATTGTTGTTCATTTCCATTAACCCTATGTTCCATATCATGGAACATAAAAGGTTTGGCATTCAAATATCATATGCTTATGGAATATATGTTAGATTCAAACCTATATTATAGGACATTTATGTCCTCATCATGTTGATCGATCCTTGACTTTCTTTTTTCATTATTTTATATATATATATATATATATTCCATAATGTGTTTCTCACCTTGTGATAGAATTAAGAAAATGGTTCGACTTAATATTGTTTGCAATGGTTTATAGTTTTTGTAACTATTGTTTACCACTGATGAGACAATTTTTTAAAAGGTTTGATTCACCGGTTCAATATATATTATAAATCTCTTATACCTGGAACGCATGTGGTATATTATAATGTGAATGGTTCTAGATTGTTCCTAGTGCGTGCCCTGCATTGACACACATACGTATCTCTCAATGGTAATGACATGATGGTTCATATGAACCCCAGTTTCAACGATTGAGATTACTCCTCTATAGAACAAAGATGTTCATAGAATTTAGGGTTTCATTTCGTGTTAATGACTATCTCGGCTGTCATTTGTCTATTCATTCATTCAATGATTTTCAAAGAGAGCTTTGGCACTCTCCAACTAACCTACACTACTCCTTACAGTTACAACGTTTGTAATTTAAATGAGTCCTAGTTAACAAGCCTCTTTCTTTGAACTTCTAGGGCATAACCGTAAATCCTTCCCTATGTGGAGTTTTCGTCGGAGGTAATTATGTTTTCATTTCAGACAGAGGATTTTGTATTGTCTTTTATATGTTTTAACATTGATTTTCTTCCAAAGTCACTCACTCTTTTTGTTCTTGTTTTTGTGCAGGTACCTTTAGGGGCTTTTAACCTATTTTGGTTATGTTCCCTAAATTAGGCCATTGGCCACGAGTTTAAATTCAGAGTTTTCATTTTTTCATATAATTTCGTGGCCATGGTAAAATGATGTTGCTCCTAAAATATATTTCCTTTAATGGGTAATTTCTATGACTATAATTTGTTGATTCTGCTCTTGTTAGTGTCTTAACAAATTAAAATTATGATGGTTTTAACCTTAGGATTTGTTTGTAGGTATATTCAATTTTATTTGGTCACATTTTTATCAATTTTGCTTTTTAATCTCAAGGAAACTGCATTCTCAGTTCTTTTCATAACAACTTTTATTTTTTGAGATAATTTAAAAAGATACAAATTTTTTCCTTCTATTTTTATTTTTTATTAGTTTTCCTTTGTGGCTATGGTTTTTTTATAACCCTAATTTTTCCATGGCATACATTTATATAATTTACTTATTCTAGCATTTCTAAGATTTAGAATTTTTAAGATATAAACCATAATTTTTAGGATAGATCTTGGTGTTATTGTTTTTCCTTTTTAGTTGTTTCAGGCCTAAACATAAGTCTAAGCCATCCATATACTAGTATGTAAATGACCATTAATTCAATGTTTATTGTGTGTTTTTGTAAGACCCAAATACACCACAGTTAAGGTTTTAACCCTACGAATATATTTAAGTTACATTCGCTTACCTCTAATTTTGGTTTAGAAATAATACAGGGTTTTAAACCCTATTGATCTTTCAATAATTTTTTTTATCGGAATTTTATTTTCTTTCTATTTTATGGGTTTTATCCATTTAAATATATATCCTCCCTAATATTTAATATCAATTTGTTAATTTTTTTATAGAGTTCTAACGGGGCGTGGTTAGAGGAAATCCACTCTAGGTTATTACCCTTTTAGTTACAATACTTGCACTTTGACACATTACAATTTGGTTATAATTTGATCTATGAATGTCATTTGTATTTTATTGTTTGGACATAGGTAATATTAACTTCAGAGTTAATTTCAAAATATTTTTCTTCACTAGTGAAATTTAACGCCTTCACATTGCTCATGGAGATTTCAGTTGTTATCTTCCAAGTCGATTGATATGAAAGCTTGGATTCCCTATCTACCTGAACATGACTTATATGTTTGAGAGAAAGGGACTCGGGTTTTCAATCATAGTTATTCCTTTATTAAACTTTTTTTCCAGAATTCCTTCTTGTTAGGAAGTTTATAGTTTAAAGGCTCTAAGCTTGTGATGTACTTGGTTAATGGGAAACCTTATCCCAAAAAATGATACATTTATAAGTTTAGTTTATTCTCCTTATGCTCGTCTCTGACCATACCAATATTTCCTTAACAATGACTTTTCAAGTCAATAAATTTTGACATGTTATTGAAATATGTATATGTTTTTCTTTTTTAGACATTTTTGTCTCTTTAATATTATGAATATATCTTTGAAATAATATTTTGTTCATATACAAACACTTTTGTTCAAAGTATTTTCCATTCATTTTTATTATGAATATTTTTATGTGTATAAAATGAAGTCTTTGTAAGCTACTATAACATCCTAAGGATATTATTTTAGGAGGTCTTGTATACCTATATAGCTTATCCACTACAGGTCTTTTATATATATATATATACCCTTTTTTGTTTTTTGTTTTTCTCAGAACTAATATATTCTATCTTCTAAGTCTATCTATATATATATATATATATATATATATATATATATATATACCCTTTTTTGTTTTTTGTTTTTCTCAGAACTAATATCTTCTATCTTCTGAGTCTAAATATTATTATTTATACAATATTATTTACACTACACTTCCATAATAAATATTTTTTGTATTTAAATTTTACAATGTACGATTAATTTGAACAACACGATTCCAAATTTTTTTATTATATAAATACAATTAAAGTACTAATCCAAATCAAATATATTCAGTTACATATCATCTACTCTTCTCTATATGCAAAAGTTATTGTACATGCATTCATTGAATATATATATATATTTATATATATATATATATATATATATATATATATATATATATATATATATATATTCCAGAGAGTGATTTTCTTTAAGATAACTACTTAATATTTTTTCAATACATATTTAAAGTCTACATGAATGCATTTTAATTAAACATATGTGAGCACCAAGCTTCATACAATTTCACATCATAAAAACATTCACATGATAGAGGTTCACAGTACCAACTTGATATTTTAACTCTAGAAACCAATATGGAAGCTCACCGACTCCACCCAACTTTGACACTATTCTCAAAAGTGTCCCCCAAACACTAATTCTACAAGTTCTTCCTTTCTGTCTCACTTATGCCCTTTCTTGCCTCTCAACAGATTAATTCTGCTTGACTCTTTTTCTCAGCAATATGACAAAAATGGATTACCCTCTTACCAATCAATTGGTAGTTGGTAACAACCTCCACATCACCCAACATGTGGCAGGTAGTTACTAGCTTATTTATGAGCTCCAATTCCCCACTCTCAACGACAACCTCCTGTCTTTTAGGTAAGTTAATGATCAATTATTCCCATGATCATTAATAATCTAATCATTTAGATTATATTCCTTGGACTTAATGAGTGGTAATCAATATTTAATAATTAACTTGTAGCCATAACTCATTCAGCCAGGTGTAACTTCAACGTTAGTTTCCAAATATTCTATTTTATTAACAACATCATAAATACAAATTTAGATTTAACTTTTATTAATTTTATCACACTGATAAAATATTTCCAAATAATTCTTTAAATTTAAAGAAAAACCACACTTAACCATTTACATATTTACATAAAATCTTCAATCCAGGGGATATCACACCATGTTAAGAGAACAGAAAGCCCAATTGGACAATTTGTCACTGAATTTATCATAAGTTCAGTACATAACTTGGTTCTCATGGAGCTTTAAACTAGAGGAGTGCCCAAGTATTTAGATGAGAGATTGCTTTTTGAAAGTTGAGTAAATCCACTATATGATTCTCTATAGTCAGGGGTCTTAAAAAAGAAAAACTTTTATTTCAATTTATTAATATCCATACCTCAAGATTTTTAAAAATAATCTAGAATGGAATGAAAGGATTTGGCTTCTTGAACCATGGGAGTTCCCATGCAAATTGTTTCATATACAATTTTCAAATGAGACATATGAAGGTGGATGTCCAATTTGGTTCCAATGTGAAAGAAGACCGGAAAAATCCGACTATGTATAGATTTCAAGTGTCATTGAAAGACAATTACCCGTTGCCCAAAATGGACCACATACTTCAGCAAGTTGTAGGAGCGAGAAGAATTTCATTGCTAGATGGTTACTTAGGGTACAATCATATCCTTTTACATGAGGATGATCAGGATAAGGCAACATTCACTACACCATGGAGTACGTTTAAATATGCCAAGGTGTCATTCGGTTTGAAGAATGTCGAGGACACTTTCTAGCGTGTCATGGATATAGCTTTTGGTAATGAGAAAGATGTCTTCCTTGTTGTTTATTTAGATGATCTGACTGGTTATTCAAATTTAGATGATGAGCATCTACACCATTTTACAGTTGTGTTCCAACGATGTAGAAAATTTGAGATATCCCTTAACCCAAAGAAGTGCCTATTTTCTATGGAAGAAGGAAATTTTTTGGGTCACATCATCTCAAAGGATGGGATCTGGATAGATCCTTCTAGAGCTGAAGCAATACATCAAATTGATTTTCCTCTTAACAAGAAGGAAGTCCAAGCATTCAACAATAGGATGAATTTCCTACGTAGGTTCATTCCCAACTTATCAGAGAATATTAGAGAGTTAAATAACCTGCTGCAGAAGGAGAACGATGTAAAATGGTCTGAAAAATCTCATAAGTCATTCCGCTCAATGAAATTTTCTTTGACCACTACTCCAGTTTTGACAAGTCCCAATTATTCACTACATTTCATTATATTTTCTTTTTCCTCCGAGCATACTTTGGCAACAGTACTTATGCAAAAAAAAATATGGGATAGAGCTGCCAATAGAATTCTTTAGTCGCACAATAAGGGATTCATCTCTCTGATACAACATAATCAAGAAACATGCCTTGGCTTTGGTTAAAGCACTTAAGGACTTCCGTGTTTATCTTTTTCACTCAAATATTTTGGCATATGTTCCAAATGCGGCGGTTAAAGAGGTACTCATGCAAACAGATCGAGAAGGAAGGAGAGGTAGATGGATAACATCGCTCTTAGAGTATGACCTTGAGATCATGCCGACCAAGCTGATCAAATGGAAAGGCTTAGCCAAACTCATGGCTGAGTCAAATCTGCATGCACTGGACATCAATCTCATATCAGCACTCTCTGATGAGGAAGAAGGTGTAAGCCTTATTCAGGTACTAGATCTATTTTCATCATCTCCTTGGTATGATGATATCATTTATGTTTTACAACATTTGAACCCTCCTCTGGCCATTTCAAAGAGTAAGAGAATTTCCTTGAAACTTGAGGCTTCAAAATATTGCATACTAGATAGTGCACCCTACTGGAAGGATCCTGGAGGTGTGTTACTCAATTTCTTGGTTGAAGATGAGTCCAAAGAAGTGATGAAGGATTTCCACAAAGGATATTGTGGAGGTCACTTATACTATAATACCATGGCCAACAAATTACTGAGAGCGGCTTACTATTGGCCTACATTGTTCGCAAATTTGTACAAGACAGTCATGAGCTGCCATGAATTCTAACTTTTCCAAGGTAAACATAAGATTCTTCCTTTACCATTACATCTCATTTTAGTTGAAGATCATTTCTAGTAGTGGGGCTTATATTTTATTGGTGAAATACATCCACCCTCATCTACTCAACACAGATGGATACTTAATGCCACAGACAATTTCACAAAGTGGATTGAAGCGATCCCAACCAGGCAAGCTACAAAATTAGTTATAATTCAATTTTTAGAAACTAACATCTTGTCTCTGTTTTTTTTTCCTTGAATGATCATCACGGATAACGTCGCAGCTTTCAAATCAAAAAAGATGACAGAATTATGTGACAAGTATAATATTAAGTTCGGTTATTTTACAACATATTATCCACAGGGAAACGGATTGGTGGAGTCCTCCAATAAGTCTTTGATCAGCATAATCAAAAAGATATTGGAGGCGAATAAGAAAAATTGGCACAAGAATCTAATTAATGCAATGTGGGCAGATCGGGTAAGTAGCAAGAAATCCATTGGCACATCTCCATTTCAGGTAGTTTACGGCGTAGACATGGTTTTCCCTTCTTCATTGGTTGTTCTAGTCATGAAAATTTTATAGGAAGGTAGTGAATAAAATGACATACAGTGCCACATAAACCAAATGATTCACTTGCAGCAGACAAGAGAAGAAGTGTTTCATAACACTATTAAGCTCCATGATAAGATCATGCAAATCTATGACAGAAAAACCAAGCAAGATGATTTCAAGATCGATGATGTAGTACTCTGTAAGGATGCCAGGAATGAAAACAAAGGTAAGAATGGTAAGTTCGATCATTTATGGAAAGGACCTTTTAATATTGTAGCTTCTCATGGAAAAAATGCATATCTCTTGGAAGAAATGGATGGGAAAAGTTTCTTAGGAGGGCCAGTTAATGGTAGGCTCCTGAAGCACTATCTTTTTTGATTTGAAATTGTGAAAAAAAAATCATCCTCATTGTATATATTAGTTTGATATTCCTGCAAGTGTGAGGTGGAAAAGCACTGGATTTTGGAGCCTGAAGTGAAGGATATGGAGCTTCATTGAGTTTCTACCATTTTCAAGATCCAGTTTTTAGAAAAGTAAGTTAAGTTTTGAGTCATTGTTCGAGTCAATTTCAGTCAATTTCAAAGTCAGATTGTGTCTTTAAGTTGTCAATATTTAGTCTTGCATTTAGGTTTGAATTTGTTTACCGTATTAGCCCAATGGTTAGGCACTTGGTCCACGACGTTCCTGACACCTCCAAGGAGATTTCATCCCCAATAGGGCTGATGTTAGTGTCATAATTTTCATTTTGCCATCAGTGATCAAAATCACTCTTTTCATATCGTTTTAGAGGTCCCATTCATAAATTTTGTATCATTCCATTAGGTCATGCAAAAAATAGATTCACTGATGGTAGCCCTTGTCATAAAACCTCACTCTCCCTCAAAATTTCACATTTTTTGACCCACCTTACTGTCTTGTTGAGCAGTAAAATCTCATGTCACTATCTCATTATGTCAGTCAAAGTTAACTATGGAGTTAGGTCATCCAAGGTCCCATTAGGTCAATTAGGTTTCATTTTTCAAGGTTCATAAACATGCTATTTAATCCCAATAAGGCCAACAAAGGTGTGAAAGTGACTCAAATAAAACCTTCTCAATCATCTGTAGAGAATTTTTCAGCATGTAAATATCATTTTTAAAGTTGTAATTTTGGTTTTAGAGTATGAATTTCATACTGAGATGTAATTTTTTCCAAAAAGAGATGTAATTTATTTTTAATTTTTATGTGATTTTATGCTCATAATATGTAATAAGTTCTGTCCCTAGCTTCCAACTCAAATCACACATGCCAAACTGAAAGTGAAAACTACCAAACTCCAGCAACATCATCCTGCAAAGAAAAAAAAAAAACAAAGGAAAAGGGTAATCAACAATGTTTTCAAAAAGTTGAAATGAACATTAGAAAAGTGGGTTTTCCATCTAAAATTCAAATTCACTTAAGTATTTATAACTCCTTGACATCATTCAAATTCATTTTTCTTCTCCAAGCATCAAGCAAGCACTCTAACACAGCAAAATTTCAAGTTTTTGGGCGAAATTGGTGAAAAAAATTGAGCAGAGGGTGCAAATGTTGAAGTCAGGGTGCAAATGCTAAAGGCAAGGCACAAACACTAAACGAGGGCATAAATGCATATTCGAGGGTGCAAATGTTTAGTTGATGGCGCAAACACTCTGGTGAGGGTGCAAATGCACGGTTGATGGCACAAATGAACAACAATCCCTAGAAACATGTTTCAATGGAAAAAACATCATCTTTAAATCTCCCTCGGTCTACTCATCGACCTCCAAGTAAATCGGTAAGAACTCATGCCATTTAAAACCATTTTCACAAAGTTTATGTGTTGAAGTGATGTCAAAATTGAGGTTGTAATTTGGTGTTTGAGTTGGTAAAAACCCTAGTATTCCTTTACACTTGTGAAAACTCCAAAATTTCACTCCCTTACCCTTTACATCCTTCCCACACTTACAAAAACTGATTCCCAAACCCCTGATTTTTAAAATCCCCGTCTCCTAAACCTTTCTCCCAAAACCCTAAGCCCTAGGTGTTACATCTACCTAGGCTCGCAATCCCCAAATCCCTTTTCTAATTCTCATTACATTATTATTCCCTATCCCCTCCCCCATTTCATATATCCCTAGCAATATCTCCCTCCTTTTTCCTTTCCCATTCCCCTTTCCTAAAAACATATTTCACACCATATACTTCCCTAGGGTTTTGAAATAAACACCATGGCAACAGAAGAATAAAACAAATCATTCAGTGAAGGAGAGGAAACAGAGGAGAGGAGGCCACATAAAGGTGGAAGAGTACTCAGACTTGAACTTGCCAACACTATGGAACTCTTGGCTTCCCCATTGACATTCTCAAAAAAATCACAACAGCCAACATGTTTGAAACTTGCCAGCACTATGGAACTCTTGGCTTCTCCATTGACAGTGACATGCTTCAAACATGTTGGTTGTTATGATTTTTTTGAGAAAATTCATAGGGTTAAACACCATCCCATGTTAACTAGAATTTTCATATCATGACTTCATGAAAACAAAGTTTCTTTAGCTGTATTCACTTTTACTATATCAACTTCTATTATTTCAGTTGCTACAGGGGCAAATTTTGGGGAAAAGTGGTTCAAGGAAGGTGATTTGACGAAATGGGATTTTGACTTCTTCTTAAAACCAAGACATAAAAATCATACATAGAGGTTCTTTCCTTTTTCTCACCTCCTGGATAGATATGCACCAATGATGAATATAATCATGCAATACTTTTCATGTGAAGGTAGATTTTCAAAGCTCTACTCCTATCACATCATGCTCTTAATGAATTTCACTAGGGTAAGGATGCTTAACAAACCCTACTATCTTTTCCGAAGTATAGAGAAGATGGAATACATTTTCTGGAAAAAGAAGTATGAACAAAAAATGAAAAGCCTATTCCATCATTCCCTCATAGTCCTCCACCATCTCAATCAACTAAACGTTGCATGGAGAACCTTCATAGCTAATGATATTTTCAATGAGTCATCCACTCAACATGCACAAAATGTTCGTTCATCATCCTAGCCATCCACTTCCATCCCTCCATCTCAGCCCATATCACATTCATCATCATCAGATCAATCCCCTTCACCTCCTTCATCTCCATATCATCATGACATTGGCTCACCTAGCAGGATTGAGGAGATTGAGCCTAAGTGGGCTAGTGTGTTTGAGGTTAATCCATTGCCAAAAACCTACCAGAGAAGCCACAGGCATGTGTTTTCTCCACATAAAGTGGAAGGGACCATGCCTTCTTTTACAAAAACAAAGCAGGTTAACAAAGTCAAAGAAAAGGTGATTGAGGCAGTCAGTCATGATGAGCAGGATCTTCATGAAATAGAACAATAATTTCAGCTTGTTGACCTAAACGAGGATGAAAATGAAAAAATCACTAATTCTGCCATTGAAGGTAAGGATGTCAAGATTAAGAAGCTCCAAACTAATCTTGACAGGGCCAGATATGTCATAAACTTCCTTGAGCAATAAAATGAACAATTGAAGACTAAACAGGTCATTGATGAGGTCAAGTATGTCATTTCTCAAAGGGAGGCTGAAAAGTTTAAAGTCGTGCTAGATGAAACACTTGAAAAGTATGGCTTACTTGATGATGAAGAGGAACAAGCACTAATAAGAAAAACTAGAACTAGAGGGCTGAAAAGAGTTGTAGCTCTATAAAGACAAAGGGAGGTTGAGCTTGTTGATAAGCTAACCCTAAATGAGAAGCTTGCTGTAATGATCAGTGAGAATAGGGAGACATGGCTTGATAGAGCCAATCAACACTTGGAGAAGCTACTAGCAAAGGCTAACAAAGATAATGACCTATTGAGGAGGAAATTCAAACACTATGCCCTAAAGGAGAAAATTGCAATGGCCAAGCTCAAAAGAGCCAATGCAAAAATTGAAGATTTGACCATGGAAGAGAAGAATAAAATTGACATTATGGATGAGGCTTCCCTCCAAGCTTAGACACATCATCTTCAACTATTCAACAAATTTTGAGGCATTTTGGAACTTTTTTGCAAAATCTGGAATTTTCTGAGTTTTTAGTAACAGGCATTTAGCATAAAATTGGTCATTTGGGCAACACCCTTGGCGCTACGCAAATTATTGAGGAAATTTTTGAGGGAAAGAAAGGTACCATTGGATTTTTAAATACCAATGCACTCCAGGAAACCATGTTTCCAACCTTGGTTTGCAGTTTTGTTGGTTGAAAAGCTCAGAAAATCACCTTTCTGCACCTGTTTTGACCTAGGCGTTGCACAAATACCAATCTTGGGAGAATGATTTTTGGAAGGGGAAATTGTAACACCCCTAGTTTCTATGCTTTTTAAGTTAGACATTTCAACAAAAATTCGAAGGGGATTGGACCCCAATGGATAATTATTGTGTGGATTTTATTTAAATATTTATTAATGAAAATAAATGGAATATTTATATGTGCACTATGACCAGATGACATTGGAGATCATAAGCCTGATCCATGAGGATATGGATAAGGCTAAGACTTTCCCAAAACCTTTCAAAAAGCCTTGAAAGGAATTATTATAATTTAGATTTAAGAGGAAAAATCTAAATTCCCCAATGATGAGGAAAGTAGTTGGGAAGAGGTAAAAAGCTGGAAAAGCAAAAAGCAGCTTTAAAGTCCCTCATTAAGGGAAGTCTAGGAAAACAGGAATAAAATCATCCTGAAATTCTGGACACAGAATTAGAAACAGGCTTTGGGGAAAGCATAGCTTAAGTAAGCTACTCCAGAACAGATTTTGGTTGGTTTGTTCTTGGAGAAGATCTCAGCTCGGGGGTGAATTCTGGAGATAGAAGAATTCTATGGTTGGGAGGATTGGTCATAGAAAAAAATTGGTATGCACTCTAAAAGTTTTAACTCTAAATGTGTTGTGACAAATTATTTTGAAATTATTGTGAGTGTCTATATATAAATAAATGGGGAATAATAAACTGAATAATCAAATAGTTAGCTTGCTATAGTTATTTTGTGAACATATTTCATTTTCATGCGTTTAACAGATTTGTATATAGATTATTTCCAAATCTGTATAGTTACATGGTTCTTAATCAAAAATAACCATCTGCCAGAATGTCTAAGATATATGCTTAGATCTGGAGATTAGTTTATTTTCGAATAAAATTTATTATGTATACCTATGCAAAATTAGAAAAATTATATCTAGTAGAAGAAATTATAGAATCAAAACTGTGTTATAAATTTCTAGTGTAACAGGTAATACAAAATGTAGAAAGTTAGATTACATCAAAAATATGCATAAAATTTCTTAATTCTATAAGTATAAAGGTGGAATGAGGAAATTAACAAAGCTGATCTATGGAACTGTTTTAACATTAAACAATTATTAGAAAAAATTCTGATAATGAAATTCTTTTCAACTACTTATGAAATTGCTATTCTGAGGCAAAGTAATAATATTTCAAGCTAGGAAATAAAAGAATTTCAAGAAATTCCTATTCTGAACAGTACTACAGAATTTCCTTAAAATAAAAGTATTATCGGCACATATATCTTTAAAATAAAAACCAACCAAATTTTGGTCTGAAATTTTGAACAGAGAATTATCTTAATTATTAGTGAATTTTTTTAAGAAAATTTCAGTTAATACTACTGTATAATTTGCAAAGGATCTCTAAAAGGTAATGAACCATATTCCAACAAACAAATGAAATGTTGAAAAATAACTTCTACTCTGCAATAATATCAGAATATATGCACCCTTTTCTGAGTATGGCATAGTTATGATTTAAAAATAAACAATACATATATGTATATTGACAATTTTGAGATCTATTCTACATATGAATAAGTCAAAGAGACTATTATATCAAAATAAAAAGAGGAATTAAATTCATTTTCTTTATTCAAGAGAGGGGTTATGAAAGGTAAACTAAATTCCAAATTGATAAGTTAAAAATCTATTCAGCAGAGATGTAATATTTGGTGTTATGATAGAAGTTGAATTTGATATTCAAAATTAGAATGACTCTGTAGAAAATGAGTCTAAATGAATCTGGAAAAAAACAAATTAAACATTTTTAAAACATGAGTATTAACGAGAGGAACGATTATCCTCATTTTTATGCCGGAGTAGGTTGCATAAAACAATACTGTTATTATATATATATATATATATATATATATAATTATTAGTATAGCACAACTATGAATATATAGCATTAGAATATAGTAGATAATGTGCCGACACAAAATACGTTAATAAGGTACAACTCAACTAAAATCAAAGGTTAACATAAAGTTTGGGTATAAAATGACAAGTTAACTGTGGAGAATACAATCCATATAGGTGTATGATTACAAAGCTTATGTTTTGAAAATTATCTACATATCATAGCATAAAAATAAATAAATAAATTCTCAAATATGAAATTCGAGTTCTGCTAAAGCATAAAAGAGGCCGAAATGTTCATATACTCCTCAGAAAGGATGAAGCCCAAACCTGGAGAATGACATTCGTTATGGTTAGAAGGAGAAAGTGAAATCCGTAGAATGAATATCTTTCCATAATGATAGATGGCTTTATGCATACCTGAAATAAACCCCAAAGGAAGTCAGTAAGAACCCTATTTTAAATGGGTAAACGATAATCATTAAAATAAAAAATATATATATATGTGTGTGTGTGTGTGTGTGTGTGTGTTAAACCCAATTTGGATAAAAATTAAATTACCTATGAAACGCAAGGATGGGAATTATACTCCATTCTTCTTCCTGAAACAATGAAAGGAATGATGGGTAAGTCATAACATTCGTATACGAATGTATGAAGACCCTGTCTACTATAAAAACACAGAGTACACCAAACCGAATGAATATTACTGAGATGAGAGATGTTAATCCAAATACGCCTATGAATAGAAGCTCTGATAAGTGAGCGTGGTGATACATAGAGGGCATTGTAAAATAGATCATAACTGCAACAGAAAGACTCATGAAATCGATTCGAAATGTATCTCAATAAAATCTATTAACTAAGTTAATAGGAATCAAATGCAACAAACAAAAATCTAGCTCGTAACTGATAAAAAAAATCTTTATTATCTAGTTTAAAACCATGACCACCGAGGTAAACAATGGAAGCATTGCTTATAAGGAAAAAAGTCTTCTGGAGGGATAAAAGCAGTATCATGAAAAACTGGAATGGAAAATGAAAGTGAAACTGTATAAAATTTCATTTAATAATGAATGTATGTGCCAAACCCTAAAGGATCATTTCCCTACAGGTGGCAAGCTCTGCAGAAACAATATCTCATTTACAATAGAAAATGGGCTAGCCGAAGTCTCACGTTCACCGCTGATGAAATTAAAAGATCAAGTACGATGCATTAATGAAAACCCTAATTATTACCATCAAAATCTTGATGAATCTTATCGAAAACAGAGAGGGATGTAATCAAGAAGTATATATATATATATATATATATATATATATATAATTGTGTTATCATAGTACAGCGTTTCATTAATAGGCTGGGAAAGTCGACAAGTCTTTTCATTTAAAAATTAAAATACATTAAAAGTGGTAACGTATGAGAGAGGTACGAATTATATTAAAGGAAACTGATTAGGAATAATACCACAGACTATAGTCACCATTTAAATAGTAATATGTTTTCCAAATAAAACTATGGTTGCAATGGAACTTACGAGAAAACTCCATATCGCATGAATTATTTTATTGTCATAGACACAATTATAAATTTGATAAATACCAATGCAATTAATGAAAGGCTCGGGACAAATAAACTTTGATGAGACAAAGTACTCACGAGTTAATCGCATTAATGATTCAAACCCTCGGTGGTAGCATGAATTTGAAACCCAAAAAAAAAAGTATGTACATGGGTGCATAACTAGTTAAAACACATAGTTGTCCATATATGTACAATTTAATCGCGTACTCCCAAAATCCTGATGGGTCAATTCATAAATATTTCAAGGTCAAGTTATCACATCATGTCAGAACCTTGATAGTTTTTATGAAATCAAGTTGGATTGACATAAAACGTTTCAAACGTGGGGTGGTATTTGTTATATTTTATAGGTTCATTAAAAGAATTTTAATGTTGTCCAATAGTAATGAGATGGTACGGCAGATGTGTAAAGTTCAGTTGGATAATTTAAAAAAATGTAATACATATAAGAATATATATATACCTTATAAAGGTAAATTATATAATATTTTGTATTTGGAAATAAGATTGAAATATGATATTTCAATTAAATAAAAATTAAGTTGAAATAAGGGAGAGCCAATCAATTTGGGCTAGTTAAATAATTTCCGATTTCATGTATACAAAAAAAAAAAAATAAAAAAAAAAAAAATATCATGAGAAATTGAGGGACATTACAGCAAATGACCTTCATTTTTGAAACTTGAGGCATATTCAGAAAGAGGACGATAGGTCTTTCCAAAATTCCATCTTGGGCCTGATTTGGACACCTTAAAGTCAGCCAAAAGTGGCCCTAAACATGGAGGGCGCAATGACATTGCTAGGGCGCAAATGCACAGTGGGGGGCGCAAATGACCATTTTGCTGATTTTTTTCCAAATTTCTTTGAAATTTTCACTCTTCTTCAAGTAATCATGTTTCTACCTATGTAATTAATGATTATAATTGTAATTATGTTTGGTATTAGTTACCTAGGGGTAGATCCATTGGGTAAAAGTTATCATTGAGTCAAAATGAACAGTTTGACTGTAATTAGGAATGAGTCACTTCGACCATCCTGCACTTCGCATTTCGCCCGTACTTTTGGATTCATTCTCACCTCATGGATTCGACCCCTAAGGATGAATAAATTGGGTTTTGATCTCTATTTAGTTTCTTTCTTCACTCTTATTAAGGGTTGGAATTATTTTTTACGTTAGCTTTTTGATCAAGGAACTATTGTACTAAGTTTGGCCAGTTAATAAAGAAGAGTTGCGGCTATTTTTTTGGATACTTGTGGTATGATGTTTATCATTATTATTATTATTTTTTATTTTTTATTTTTTTTTTTTATTTTTTTTATTTTTATTTATTTTGTTTTTTTTTTTCAGTTTAATATGTTAGAATGTATTTTATTCATTTTCATTACATATCTATTCTATGATCTCTTTCAAGTTTGATAGGCATAACACATGCTTGCTCATGCTCTGTTTTGGGAAATTGATCATAGTTTGTCCATTTTCCTATATTTAGGAAGAATACATCTCCCATGCTCTTCCTAGATTCTCCTATGTCTCAAAAACATCTCATCACAAACATATTTAAGTGATAATCCTTATGCCTCCCTTGCCCTATTGAATCCCTGCAACCCTATCTCATTTTCCTTGACCTAGCTCCCTTGACCTAATTTCTTCATCCAGTGAAACCCAACCAAATAAAATCAAAACAACCCATGTCCTCATTATCTAGCCTAAAAACCGTAATTCCTCCAGCCCTCTTCATTGTGACCTTTTGGAGAGAGCCCTCTCCGACTTGGTAGGGCTAGCTTGCAAGCCACAATTTTGGTATGCGGTTACCTCTATTGGGATTCCTTCTTCAACCTTAGGAATCTAGCAAAGTGATAACATTCTGGCACCGTTGTCGAGGAGCGAAAAGAAAAATTTTCCCTGGGTGTATGAAAAATATTTATTGAGAAATTATCCTTTTGGATGATAGGATCGAGTTTCATAAGGCTGATTTCATAATTGCAGTGCCTCATAGCAGATCTGGCTTATACAAGATATACCAGAGCAAATCGAGACCCTAATCTAGTCGATTTAGTTGATGATCCAGAGAATTTCTTTCGAAGACATCGATATCAAAATGTTGACATTCAATCAGGACGATTTCCATTGGTAAGATCAGTTTATGTACCTGCTAAGTTACTTTCTCTTGAAGAAATACCTTATGACCTAAAGTTCTAATTGTCATTATTTAAATCCAAATCCGAAACCTATTTTTCCGATATAGTATTCGATCCTCTAAGATTATCTGAGATAAATTATTTGTCTGAATTAGACCATGGTCCTTTGAAAGATTGGTTTTTCGAAGAAATTAAGCTTGAATCTGACCCTGAGATTAAGGAGTGGATCCAATTCTGCCATCCGGAGGAAGTTTTTGTTTCATCTAAACCTTAAACTCAGTCAATTATAGTATATTCATCTACACATTTGACTTCATCATATATACCTTCCACTTCAGTTCCAACAACTTCAGCTCCTTTACCTATTTAGCCCATCCCTCCTGTTGTCAATCCAATATTCCATTCAGCAGGAATTATGGCAAGATTTTCCCCACTCGTCTTACCAGCCCAATTACATGGCTTACGTCAAGGATATGGTCAAAGACTTCCCCTCTTCGATAAAAACTCTAAAATCATTGCCCGTCAGCACATGGCCAAAATCACAACCTTCATAGACCTTGAGGAGTTAGATGCAGATGATGCCAATATTTGAATCATCAAACAAAGTTTTTTTGGTGAAGTTAAAGTTTGGTTCCGTGCCCTAGCAACTAATTCTATTAGGAATCCTGCTGAACTAACTGATGCTTTCTTAGCTAGATGGGATGAGAAGAAAAAACCTTTACAAATCCTTGCTGAGTATGACTCCCTAAGGCACAATCCGAATGAATCTGTTCCTGATTATAAATCTTGATACCTCGAAATCTATAACTCCATCCAAAATGAAATGAAACCACCTCATGGTTTTTCCCTTCTGCATTATATTAATGATTTTGACCCAGATATGGCCTAGTCATTGAGAGAGAGAAATCCCATTACTCTAGAAGAAATTATCATAAATTCAGTGAGTGTTGAGGCCAACCTCTTGATTAACAAGTAAAAACTCAAAACTAAACATAAAGTGACCATCAAAGAGGAACCTTCCACTTCATATGACACTAAATTTTATGCTTTACTTAGGACCATGGAAAGAATGGTTGATAAAATGTCTATTTCATATAGACAAACAGAGCCACAAATCAGAAATCCAAACTTCAACCTCAGTTCCAGATAAAGCAAAGAGAACAAAGAGCTCCCGAAACATAGCAACAGAACCATACTAGGACACCAATACAAAAAAAATATGCTCAGAGTGATGAAGAGGAAGAACCAAGAATAGAGGAGAACCTTCTTTTTATAGACGATGGCCAGCCCATCTTTTTCACCAAAGATGAAGAATAGGCCAGCAACATCAACCTCAGTTCCGGATAAATATTAGAGAACAAAGAGCTCCCTAAACATAGCAACAGAACCATACTAGGACACCAATACAACAAAATATGCTCAGAGTGATGAAGAGGAAGAACCAAGAGTAGAGGAGAACCTTCTTTTTATAGTCGATGGCCAGCCCATCTTTCTCACTAAAGATGTAGAATATGTGGAAAGAACAAGTTTACCTAATAATAAATACTTCATATTGGAAAATGATCATGAGCTAGAAGTAGAATCTGAAGATTATCAGAGATGATACCTAAATGCATTGAGTTCCCAGCAAAGGTAGTACTCCTTGAGAAGTCGTGATATTCCAATCAATCCATCTCCGAAAAAGATAGTTCAGAAGAAAGAAGTACCACAGAAGCAAGCTTCTAAAGCCAATTAAAATAAGGGTAAAGAGATTGTAGCTCTAAATCATAATAGAAGCAAAAACCTTCTACAAGTGCACCTGTCAAAGAAAGATATATTCAGAGGAAAGAAGCTACACCGAGAGATCATGTTGAGAAAAGGGATGTTGTCACAAAAGAGGTAGACAGAACTATACCTTTTAATTTAGAGTCGGAAATGTTAAAATTAAAGGTGTCTATTCCTCTTGTTGAATTGGTAAAACTTGATAAATATAAATCCCATGTAGTCAAAACCTTGAAATTTGACCCTTTATCCGACATGGTTAATACAGAGGATGATCAGGCTGAGTTAATATTTGGGCTCGCAATCGATGGTCAATCTGAAGATAGTGAGGTCCCTCCATTTTAATTGAGTCTCAAAGTCCACCAATTCATCCTTCATAACACCGTGTTAGACTCCAGGGCCTACCACAACCTCATGCCCAAAGCCATCATGGAGAATCTTGGCCTTGACATAGCCTTCCCATATCATGATTTATATTCTTTCGATTCCGGCCGTGTTTTTTTTTGGGTCTAATCAAAGATCTAGTTGTATCCCTAGAGAAAATCCCGGCCAAAAATGTCCTAATGGACGTGGTAGTTGCTGATATTCCTCCACATTTTGGTATGTTCTTATCGAGATCCTGGGGGGCTAAATTGAGAGGTACACTCCAGTTGGACTTTTCCTACACAACAATTCTTGTATTTGATCAAATGAGAAAGCTATATCGTGAGACTAAAATGAAATACATGATCACAAACAAGGAAAGGCATAATAATCATCCTATAAACACTTTACATACATACTTAGCGTCCTTCATTTTATATTATGATTCTAGATTAAATGATGTAGATTGTCAATTAGTAGAATTAGAGGATGTTCCTGAAGTTTCAAATTGCATTAGAACAGTGTTAGAAAAAGAGAAAGATAATCTGCCTACTATATTCGAACAACCATCAGAGAAGGCATATGAAAGTTCAGAACAACATAAAAAATCAGATGAGAAAATTGTGTCGAATCAAAGTCAAGATTTTCAGCACCTTGCGGAATAAGATGGTCTTTGGAGCATGGACTTTGATGCTTTGATTGGTAAAGACGGGGTCAAAATTATTTTATGGATCTGTAGCCCATTTCAATAGTAAAATAAAGTCCCAAATAATGTTATATTGTGTTCCTACAAATTAGCATTCGATTATATGAACAATGAGGTTGAATATGAGGCACTCATTACCGGTCTAAAAATTTTGAAAAAATTGGGAGCTAGAAGAATTATAGTCTACGGTGATTTAGAGCTGGTAATTAAACAAATAAAAGCTGAGTATCAAGCTAATCACCCAAGGATGAGTAAATATAGGAATGCAACACTTAAAATTTTGAGAATGTTTTCAGAATATACACTTAAAGTTGTGCCAAGGTGTTAGCAAGAGAATAAGTCTCGCAGAGAAGACCCGGGTTCGGGTTAAGGGCCAACAAGGTTTTCCGTTGTATTCTAGGTTCGCGCCGACATTTGCACCCAGCTCCAAAGAGCCGAAAGTCTCACCTGAAGGGTGTCGCAACCTTACTATGGTAGGGAGTCGATCTATATCACAAAAACAACAACATCGATAACGTTGAATCAAAGTTACGTTGAAAGTCTAACACAGTCGTAATATAATGTTCCATAACATATATCTCTTAGAAATGCATTCAAACTTGCAATAAATAAAATTTTAAAAGTGCTTGCAAAACCATTCATTCAAAACCCATAACAGATACTCGAACCAGTACTTCTGATTATATTAAGCTTCGGCTACTAGTGGCAAACTATTACAAGGCTCAACTGACTGAGCATGCACAAAACAGAATACAAGAAGCCCTATTGGACAGAGAGAAATACAGAAACACAGAGGAATGGAGAACAGTACAACACAGAAAAAGCTCTCTTGTGGCTCCCTATTGCCTGTTCCCACTAGCTGTTTGCCTATTTTTTCTACTACCAGTGCGACTGACAGTTACTCCTTTCTTCTCGCTCAGTTGTCTTTTGTTTCTTTCTGTTCATCGGGAGTTCCACTACTCATTTCCTTCCGCGCTCTTCCGCCATCCGTCCTTGCTCCTGCAACAGTTGTGACACATGTCCTTTTCTCCTTCGCAACCTTAACATCTTTCTGCCCACTAAGGTTGTGTTCCGCCAACTACTTGCCACAACTCAAAATTTGTTGAATTTCAAAACAAGGAGCCCAACAGGTCCCGACCACATCCTATAGACTCGCCCCAAGTCAATTTATCTGCACTGTCTCTACTTCCATGGGTCCGATCAGCCCTGCGCCCTGCTCTGCCTACCTCCCTTCTCCTGGTTGTCCAAAAAAGGGCCCCAACTCTGGGACCTTGTTTAGCGCTGATGCCTTGAGCTCTTGGAAGGTTTCCATGGCCTACTACCACCCTTGCAAGAGCTCTTCAGTTTTGGCTGTGATTTTTGTGACAACTTCTTCCCCTACATTCGGGAGCAGGGCACCAAACACAGTGTTGATTTGAGTGTTGGCCTTAGAGGCCAATTGCTACATTGTATGTGCAATGAGTTTTACAGGCTACCGAAGCTCCCGGATGGCTTACTTGGCCACCATTGAGGTCTCCTCTATTTGTTGTATTTGGACCTCTAACACATCTACCTGGGTGTAGATTTGGTCCAGTCTCATCGGTTCCATGGATTCCTGGGTTTCTCTTGATATTTTTTGAAGCTATAGTGAGACCGGTTGTGCCTTCAGGGTAAGGGCTATCGAGCATTCTTGTAAACCCTTCAATAGGTCATATGCTTCTCTTGCTGCAGTACTCAAAACTTCCTACATTTTCGTTACTTGGCCCTATCTTTATGATATCTGTGCCGAGCACACAACCGCTGGGTCGGGTAAAGCGGGTGAGGCTGCCATTGCCGCCTTGAGTTCCACATTCTCCTGCTGGAGTTTTGAATATGCCACCCTGAGGTGGATTTCCTGCTCGACTACATTAGTCTCCTACATTTCTTCTGGTATTTGGCTTCTGCTAGCCGTTACCATAGGCCACACTTCCCTAAATACTCTGGTTACTGTCTCCATCTGTTCCTGTAACTAATCCCTTTCTGTCGTCAGCTGTTCACACTGTTCATTAAGTGTGCTTATCTGTTGTTTCTGCTGATCGCATTTCTGCTGGAGCTCTGAGTGGAGTCTCTCGGCTTGTTGGGCCGCTCTCTGAATTAAATGGTACAGTTGGGCTGTCCCCCAAGTTTCCATGCTTTCGGTACCGAAAGTACCCTGATCTGGCATTCGTGCCCGGAGTGGTTGTGCGCTAGTGACAGATCTCGCTGACTGGTCCTGTGGTGATTTTGGCAGTGTTTTGTGTTGTAGCCAGTTGCTGGAGTTCGCCATCTATTGATCTTGTTTCCCTTTTTGACCTGCTAGGTCAGCTGGGTGGAGCAAAGTCTACTCGGGGAGTGACCTAGCTGTTTCTTCCATCGGTTGCTCTAACTGATTAATGAGGATGGTAAAAATAGTTTGTAGGATCATGGTTGGGTTAACTGGGGGTACCACTTCTATACCCGAGTTAACCTCCATTCTATGGTATCCATTGTTTATTATTATAATGACTGGATCAGACACGGTGGCTAATGAAGTGGATGGGGCGAAGTTGTGGGGTTCCCGGGAGATGGATGAGGTGGTGGGTGGTAGTTGGTGGGTGCGGGGTGGTGATATGCAGATGTTTAAGAAATCAAGGGGGGATATGGGATTGTGGGGTGGTACTCCTCTGGCCTCTTCAGGCTCAACTTTCATCTCTTCTTGGATTGGTACCCCTACACTCAACTGTTGAGGTGGATCTTCCTCTGTGAGGTTGAAAACCGGGCTACATTCTGCAACCTTGGCCCTTTTTGCCTTCGGTGCCGCTGCTGGTTTCATAGCTTTACTCTTTCCAACCAGCGTTGTATTCGTCGAGGAGGGGAATTAAACAAAAAATTAGGTATGGGCGTAAATATAGAGGCCGTGTTGAAAGATGGATTAGGCTGGGATGCCTGAAATTCTGAAAATGTTGGAAATGTAGTAGCATCACTTGCTAGGACTTGAACTACTATGTTAAATCTTTTTACCTTGGTGTTCAGCTACTGAATAATCGAGAAGAGTTGTAGGTTTGACATCCTAAATGTTGCTTCCTCTGAATTTTCTTCCAGTAACATGTTTGGCAGCATCCCGTCAAAGAAGTACATGTACACTCCATCCATGATCTCCATCGCCACTCCTGGCCATGAACAGACCTCCGTGTGGAAGGCTACTTTGTCAATCTGGAATTTCAAAGGCCTCATCTGGAACATTGTTTCTGGTACACATGTAGGCCAGAGAAAAGTATGTTTATGTGTGACTCTGAACCAGACCTGCTCATTATATCCCTCTAGTAGATTTCTTCGAATTCTTTGTTGACTCATTACGACGTCAACCATTTGACCATACTAAACTCTGAAGGCTTTTGCATTCAGTTCCTTGGTTCTTGGGTCTCTAGAAACTTTCCACGACACAAACTTCATAGCCACAGGTTGGTCTTCTGCTATCTCCACTAGTATCCTGATGCTGGTGAAGGTCCACTTCCACATGGCCAGCGCCATGATCAAATATCCATAGATAAACCTGGTTGCTCTCTTGTAATTATCCTTGCAAGATTCAAACAATTATTTTAGCAGGAAGGAGCACTAATTGACCCTTGTCCCTTGGAGACAGTGCTCCACAACCGAAATTGTATCCAACGTGCACTCCCCTTTTGTATAGTTCCTCATTGACTTGCTAGCAATTAGGTAGCAAGCGAACTTGACCTCCAGTCTATTAATCGACTCAATCTTTGTCCCCTTCCCTCCTCTTTGTGTGCCATACTTGGCATAGTAGTCTGTGTCTCCAAACTTCTTTGCCCTCTTAGACACAGTTTGGAACGCTGATGACACGTCCCTTCCTTCCTACGATAGTTCAGTTAATCTATGGATGTCTTCGGCATGAATTGGGATTTCCTTTCCTAGCCATAGAGAGCCGTTATGAATCCTTCTTAACAGAAATTTCGTGCACTGCATCGTAGCGCCTGTGATCTCGAACACTGGTAAGTTCCTTAAATAAATTATCGTGGACTGTTGAATACCCCTGAACTCAGGCAAGACTCTTGTTGCTGCCTGCCCTGCTTCTGTCGCATAATTCTCGATGTACACCTGCCTTTTTAGTGCAGGAAACTCAAAATAATCTGTAATATCAGTGTCAATTAGGGTCGCATTATCGTATTTTCCCACTACAGACTCCATTTTCTAAATTTTTCTATCCATCTCCTGCTCCACAACCGTTGGGCTTACTCTTGTCATTCTGGCTCGTCGCCGGTATACCTGTAGAACAATTCTCTCTTCTTTCTCTTGAATTCCTTCTTCCAGACACCTTCTCTATTCTGGTTCTGGTTCAGCTTCCCTTGCTCTTTTGGAGGTTTCTAACTCTAACTCGGATTTTTCCGGCATTCTCGCTCTTCTCTGCATGTGGGTTATGTAAGTAACTGGCACGGGTGAGGTTGATGAGACCCCATAACTAATTAATTTTTCCCTGGCTTCTCCCGTGGCTAAAATCGTGTGATTAGTTAGCTGCTGAGGTGGGTTCTAACATTGCTGAATGTGGTTTTGGGATTTTGGTAGACGCGATGGCTGGTGGTTATGTCTAATTATGTAAAATTTATTGTAGTATGGGTGATGCTAATTATGGAAATTATTTCCAAATCTTGGTAATCCTACGGACTGACAGTAGTACTACTCTTAATGATGATGGACTGATGTTCGGCATGCTTTTCTGTCTGACGTGCATGACACGTTGGACACTACCCTTCCCCGACCAATATTGGTTGTGTTGAGGTCCTCTCAACACAACTGTATTTTGGTTTATTATGCTGAATCCTATCTATGCTCATCTCGGGTGCGAGAAAGTTATTGACTCTAATCTACCCTACTGATTCCTCTCGGTTGCAAGACTTATTGGAAATGAAATGGTGAAATTACTCGTGGTATGGCTTCAGGCGTGTGCCGTTGACCCATCCCTATAGAACTTGGTCGTTCAGTTGTGCCAACCGAACTGCTCCAGACTTTTTGATTTTGACAACATGAAATCGTCTTAGCCAATGCATCTGCAGCTTTCCTAGGAACTTTTGGTATTTACTGTCATAGAGTAGAACTTTCTCCCCGACCTGAAAAGTATTGTGCTTAATATGGCAGTCATGCCAAGATTTTTGCCTCTCCTTCTGTACCGTCTGGTGAAATTCCTCAAGAAATTGTCCTTCTTCCAGTTCTTGTAGCTCCTGTAATCGCTCCTTTAGGGATTCTTCTTCAGATAACTGTAGGGTTGTTGCGATTAGAAGGCTTGGTACGATGAGTTCTGCTGGGACTACCGCTTCTCTTCCGTAAACTAGCTGGAATGGAATTTGGTTGTTTAGTTGTTTTACCATTGTTTGGTATGCCCACAGTGTTGCTGGTATCTGTTCATCCCAGTCACTATGTTGCGCATTTCATATCTTAGTTAGGCCCTTCTCTAGTATCTTGTTGAATGCTTCAATTGTACCGTTTTATTGCAAATGATACGGTCTGCTTTTATGGTGTTGTATCATGAAGCTCTCTAGGAGGGACTTAAATGTGTCATTGATGAAGTGGGTACCCTGGTCGCTGGTCAAGATTTTTGGATATCCAAATCGACTGATTATATTTTCAAATATGAACCTAGCAGCAGTCTCTGCTGTGCAATTCCTCACTGGTGCTGCTTCTACCCAGGGCGTCAGGTAGTCGGTCGCTGTTATTATGTACCTTGCCTTTGAGTATCTTGCAACCAGTGTAATTGGTCCTACAAAATCGACTGCCCACTTTTCGAATGGCTGCAGTACTTTCATCGGATGAAGCGGAAGCTCATCTCTGTGGGATGGTCGTCCTGTCTACTAACAAATGTCACATTTCTAAACAAATGATTTGCTGTCCTTGTGTACTTTTGGCCACCATAAGTCTGCTTGTAGTACCTTACATGCCATTGGTTTAGCTCCCACATGCCCTCCTGCAACAACACTGTGGCTTTCCCATAGTACAGCTTCCCTTTCGTGGTCCAAGACACATCTTCGAAGAATGTAGTCTAGCCCCATCTTGTATAGATGTCCCGCTATCAGCTAATACTCCGCGGCTTGAACTACCAGGTGTCTCTTCTGTGTCGAAGTATATTCTTGTGGACACTGCCCTGTCGTGAGGTAGGCTGCTATCTCATTCCGGTAGTCCGGGATGGCTTCTACTATGAAAATATCAGCATCTAGTAGCTGATCATCTAGAGATCCTCCATTTTCTCCATTCTTTAGTCGGGATAGGTGATCAGGCCCTACATTAAGCCTTTCGGGCTTTACAATTACTTCAAAGGTGAACTCCTGGAAAATTAGGAGCCATCTGCAGATTCTGCCTTCTAAGACAGGCTTGTTTACTAAGTATTTCAATGTTGAGTGATCTGTGAAAAATTGAACTTACCTCCCAACAGGTAGTGGCGAAATTTCTGAAGAGAGTACACCATTTCCAATGCCTCCTCCTCTGTTGTTGTGTAGTTCTGTTCTATTGTTGAAAACTTGAGACTGGAAAAATATATCGGATGACCAACAGAAGTGTCTCCAGGTTGAGCCAATACCGCTCCGAGCACAATGCTAGAAGCATCAATGTGTACATGAAACTATTTGTCCCAATCTGGGTGGACTAGTATTGGTGCACTCGCTAGCTTTTCCCTTAGGGTGTCCAGGGCTATTCTACATCTGTCCGTCCACTATAACTGTTCTGACTTCTTTAATAGATTTTCTAATGGCGATGTTATCTTGGCATAGTTGCGAATGAAACGCCAGTAGTACCCTGTGTGGCCCAATAGTGACCTTAGTTGTTATACCGTTTCCGGCGCCTCCATAATGACAATACTACTACTTTGGTCGGGCCTACGTAGACACCTTGATTACATACCACGTGTCCTAGCAGTGTTGCAAACGGAACGGAAAATATACACTTCTTCAGGTTCAACGAGATCTGCAGTTGTCGACACCTATCAAACATTACTCTCAACAGGCTCGCATAATCCTTTAGTATGCTATAAACAGTCTAGTCGTCCATATAGACTTCTAAGAACTTATGGATGTATTCCCAGAATGCGGCTATCACAATGAAAGACAAGACTACACGTGCATTCTTTAATACGAATGGCATCACATTGTATGCAAAAGAGCCCCATTCGGTGGTGAATGTTGTCTTTCTCTTGTCTTCCTTCGTTATTAGTACCTGATGGTATCCTAAGAACCCATTGGTGAATGAGTATGCCTCATTCCCTGCGACGTTTTCGAGGACTTCGTTGTTGGGTGTGGAGCCTGATTATCTTGTTTACTTTGTATCACAGCATTGGACCCCTGTACCTTAAAAAGGGGCGGCAATGCCGCCTGTAACTAATCGTTGTCGTGGGGGGTCAAAGGGGGGGTGGAAAATTCATTTGCAATGAAGGATTTGGGAGCTGCAAAACAAATCCTTGGTATGAGGATAAATAGACATAGGAAAAATCACAAATTAACACTGTCTCAGAATGAGTACATAGAGAAGGTGTTGAAAAGATTTAATATGCAGAATGAAAAACCAGTTAGTACACCTTTTGCTAGCCATTTCAAACTTAGTAAGGAGATGTGCCCCAAGACCCAAGAAGACATGGATTATATGTCTAAAGTTCCATATGCATCAGCTGTTGGAAGCTTAATGTATGCAATGGTCTGCACAAGGCCTGATATTTCACACGCAGTGGGAGTTGTAAGCAGGTACATGAACAATCCAAGAAAAGAACATTGGATCGCAGTAAAATGGATTCTCAGATATTTGAGAGGTACCACAAATCAAGCATTATGCTTTGGTGGTTCAAACATTGCTCTATAGGGATATGTTGATGCAGATATGGCAGGTGACAGAGATATCAGGAGGAGCACTACAGGATATGTATTTACTATAGGTGGAACAATTGTTAGTTGGGTTTCAAAAATCCAAAGTGTTGTTGCACTTTCAACAACAGAAGCAGAGTATGTTGCTGCTACAAACGCTAGTAAAGAAATGATTTGGTTACAAAGGTTTATGGATGAATTGGGTAAGAAGCATGATATGGGCACACTATACAGTGATAGCCAAAGTGCTATTCATCTTGCAAAGAACTCAACATTTCATTCCAGGACTAAAGACATACATCTCAAGTACCATTTCATACGGTCAGTATTGGAAGATGGAGAGTTGAAGCTGGAAAAGATACACACTAGCCAGAATCCTGCAGATATGCTAACAAAAGTTGTAACCAGGGAGAAACTAAGAAGATGCTCAGTTTCAATTGTTCTTCAAGGATGTCGATGAAGATGAGAAACAACCAGGTCCAAAGAGGAGTCATTTTCCAGCAAATGAAGCAACAATGGAGTTGCTACAATCAGTCTCCAAGTGGGAGATTGTTGGGTGTGGAGCCTGATTATCTTGTTTAATTTGTATCACAACATTGGACCCGTGTACCTTAAAAAGGGGCAGCAACGCCACCCGTAATTAATTGCTGCCACCCCGCCCCCACTGGCGGGGGTTTTCGGGGGCAGCGCCCCCGAACCTAAAAATAGATGTAAAATTTCCTTGTAAAAGTACATTAATTTCTATTCAATCTGGGCCGTTCTTTAGGAAAATGATATAACGGTAGAAGTTATGTTTAGATTAGGGTTTTTTTCCCTAGAAGGAAACCCCCTTGTATATATGAGGGTATTGTATTGCGACTGTGTATCGTATGTGTGTATTCTCGGAGCGAGAAACAAAGAGGGAGACTGTGAGAGAGAACAGAGGATATTACAGCGGATCTGCTGTAGGTTTTGTCTCTTAATTTTTGCTAGATAATAGAAAGGAAGGACTCGCTGTTCGGGGTGGACGTAGCCCAAACTGGGTGAACCACGTATATTTGTGTCTCTCTGATTTTATGTGTTTTGTGTACTTGTATTTTTCCGCATATTTTATGTGTTGCATTGCTCCATAATATATAATTTTCTAACAACTGGTATCAGAGCCGAAGGTATATTTGGCTGATAAACTCGCTGTAAAGAAGGGTTCCTGGTTCGAGTGGGAGCAATGGCGGACGATGGTAAGTTTAGGGTCGAGAAATTTAACGGCCAAAACTTCCCGCTGTGGAAGATGAAGATGGAATATTATTTGTATCAGAAATATATGTACCTACCATTGAGCGGAAAAAAAAATAAGCTGGCAGCCATGACAGACGCGGAATGGAACATTCTCGATAGAAAGGCACTCGAAACAGTACGGTTTTGTCTTGCGGCATCAGTCACCTTCAATATTTCGAAGGAAACAACAACATAGGATTTGATGCAGATGTTGGCGAAACTATATGAAAAACCCTCGGCCTCAAACAAGGTATTTCTTATGAAACGACTATTTAATATGAAGATGTCGGAAGGTGGATCTGTTGCAGACCATTTAAATGAATTTAATACAGTTACCAGTCAGCTAAGTTTTGTAGGGGTAAACTTTGATGATGAAGTTAGAGCTCTGTTATTCTTGTGCTCATTGCTAGAGAGTTGGAATGGTTTAGTAATGGCCATTAGTAACTCTGTCTCTGGATCTAGTACTTTAAAGTTTGATGATGTTGTTGGTGCTATCCTTAGCGAGGAAATGCGACGGAAAAGCTCTGGTGAGACATCAAGTAATGCTTTGAGTGCAGAGTCTAGGGGAAGAAGAATGGAAAGAGGAAAGATCTCGGGATATCGCAGTAAATCAAGGAAAGGTAGATCCAAGTCCAGATCGGGGATAGTGTGCTAGAATTGCGGAAAGAAAGGACACCTAAAGAAAGACTGTAGATCTCGGAAGGGA